>PVKA01035323.1:0-22704 GCA_004027165.1 Ctenomys sociabilis
TTCACTGGCCCCCAGAAGGCCGGCCTGTTTGTCCGGCTCTCTTTCTGTGCTGTTTCCAGGCCCTGTCCCTCCCATCTTCACTGCTTCTTTGTCCCCACTGCTGTCTCTGTCCTCAGTTTCCTCTTGTGTCTCTTGGCTCTTTCTCTGCAGCAGCTCTGCTCCACGTGTGCGCTCCTTCCTTTTCCTTTATCCTGCTTCTGCTGCTCTGCCCTGCTCTGCTCCCCTCCCCCGCTCCAGCAGCGGGGACTTTTCTCTCTTCCCTTCCCCCAGCCTCAAGCCCCTTTTCCCCCTGGTCCTCTGACCCCACCAGTGCACAAGTCTTTTTGTCTTCCCTTTCCCTCTCGATTATTATTAATGATAAAAGCTCAGACATCACATCAGTAATTTCTGAGTGAGTTTTTGCAATGAAACTAGGGCCTTCTCAGCCCCTCCCGAGTCCCACAAATTTTACTTTTGTAATTTCACGCCTCTGGTTATCACCACGCTGCTCCGTCCCTCTCTGCCTCTCAGCTCCCCTCCCTTCCCCCCTCCCCCCCGGAGAGAGCACTTAAACTTGTTTTCATTCCCTTATTCTTTATTTTTTTAATGTCCACTCTCTCCGGAGTCAGTAATGTTCTTCCTCTCTTTCCTCTCCCATTTTCTGTTAATTCTGCGCCATCTGCCTTAGCATCTGTTAAAAATAAAATTTCCCTCGCACAATGAGAAGCCTCTGTGCTCCTCCCCTTCCCCCCCCAGCCCCCCAGGTTTGTGCTGGGACTGTCAGATGCCACTTCCTCTCCTGGGATCCTCCCCTCCCCCCAGTCCCTGTTTGGTTTTCAGAAGCCACGGAGCTGGGTATGCGGGAGGCAGAGAGGGAGGGGTAGCTTCAAGGGGCTGGGTGGGGCACAGAGGAGCCGGCTCCCCCATCTGCCTCCAGGACCCTTCCCCGGTGGAGCTCTGGAGCCTGGAGTCTGAGACTGAGCACCTGCTCAGGTAGGCAACAACAGGTGGGCAGGAGTGGAGGAGGCCCAGCTCTCTGCGGGGCAGGGAGCTGCGAGCCCATCTACCTACCCTCTTCTAGGCTGCTGGGCTGGGGCGATCCTAGGAGTGCATCTGGGAGAGGAGGGGCATTCCAAGGCCAGTGGCCAGCCCCAGCATGGTCACATGTGGCGATCACAGGGCATCCTCAAGATTGGACGTCCTGGACCCCTCCCTGTATCTGCAGGGGCTGTGCTCTTGTGCCCGGGCTCAGCTGGGGAAGGAGGGCAGGAGTTAGCTGGCTCTCATGCCCTGAAAATTCTGCAGACAAGGCAGGGCACTCTTGGGTGGAAGCCAGCTTCCCAGAGGGTCTAAGGCTGTGTGTTTGTGTGCATGTGGGCCTGGGCCTGTGAGACTGTGGCTTCTGATCTCCACTGGTCTATGCAGGTTTGTCTGAGAAGTACGTGTGTGTGTGTGTGTGTGTGTGTGTATGTGTGTGTGTGTGTGTGTGTGTGTGAGAGAGAGAGAGAGAGAGACAGAGACAGAGAGAGACAGAGATCTAGGTTTTGGCTAATTTTCTTTTTGTCATACTATGTCCCACTACACTTCTCAAGTATGAGTATTGAATACGCACAGTGGGTGTGTGGCAGGACTCTTCTGCGTGAAGGTGTGTGGCAGTGTGCTGCATGTTGTGCCGATCTACCCCTGGCTTGTCTATGTAAATGGTGTATTGCACAACAAATGAACAAAAGAAAAGCCCTCATTTTCCTGTGTGTGTGGCTGTGTGTAACTGTCTGGGTGCAGTCACGTGTGCAAGTGCTCCAAGCTTCGTGTAGCCGTACACTTGCACGTCACTGAGTCTGTCCTGTGATGTCAGCTGTGACCTGCTCATTGTGCCTTTCCTTGGGACGGGGTGCTCTGCGTGTGACCACTGTCAGCCTGGCATTGTGTGCAAACTGCTTTACTTCTGGTCAGTTGGGGGCCTTGTATCTATAGGAGGTGAATACAGTATGAGTACATCTCAGGATGCACTCGTGTGTGTGTGTGTGTGTGTGTGTGTGTGTGTGTACTGCATTCTTCCTTTGACTCAGGGCCACATGGATGTACAGGTACCTGACGCTTAGCTGGAGTGACACAGGTGACACAGGTGCACAGTTATGTTGCATGTCCAGTAAGGTCATCTGAGATAAGATTGTAATTGGGCAACCGAGGCCACTAGGCAGTGGGGTGGGGAAAAACAGGCTGTCATGCCAGGCAGTCTTGAGCCCAAGGCCTCAATCTTCCCCTGATGGGGTCAGGGACAGCAAGCTGTTAAACACTTGGAATTTCCGCACCTGTGAAATGGGGAAGGTCATTTATGGCACAAGGTCACCAAGAGGAGTGGGGCAAAGCTGTCCCGCAGCTCACTTGGGCCCCAGTGTTACTAATAGGAAAGCACTTGTTTGTAAGTGTTTGCCGTCACTCACGTGCTTCCTGCACTCCTTGCATTGGCCCCAGAAGGGTCCTCGCCAGTCACAGGCTCGGGAGCCAGAGTATAGCGTACAGGGCCAGACACGGGGGCTGGGGCTTCCAGCAACTGCTGCCGTGCCGTTCATGTGAATGCAGCTGTGTGCTGGGGGGCTCCAACTTCCACAAGGGGCCTCCTCCCAGGCCACCACTGTCACTTGCTCCTGCTTCATCTGGGGTGACACTGTCACCCTGTCTCTGGCCTGAGGGGAGCAGCAGCATCCCTGAGACAGGGGTTTTCACAAAATGTCCTGACTGTGCTCTGCTCTCCCCTTCTGTGCCCGGCCTCAGGCACCCGGGCGGGGACTCCCAGGTGGTGGGGCCATGCCAGGCATGCTGCCCAGGGCCCTCATGGCTGTTTCCTGCAGGCAGGGAGACTGAGGCATGGCAGCCCAGAGTACCGAGTCCGGGTCCCTCAGGCTAGGCTGCCACTGTCCAAGGTCCTTGACCCTCTCCCGCCAAGGAGGGAGGGCAGCAGTGGGGTTCAGGCGTCCAGCCCTTGTTAAGTGGGGCCTGCCCATTTCAAAGATGAGAAAACCAGGGCAGGAATGTGAGGAGCTGGGGGGTGGACAGTCAAGGGAGATACTCTGCACGGATCTCTCACCTCTTCACTTACAACAAGAATGCATTCACACATGACATATGCATGACAGGAACGTAGAAAGAAGCTATCCTCTTTCCTTAGTGACAGAAATGTTCTTCAGGACAAATGACCCAGGTTCTTCAAAGAAAAAAGAGCCACTCTTTTTAAAAGAGAAAAAGGGGAGGGAAACAACTGAACACATTGCTGAATGCTCTTCTTTGGTTCTTTTTTAAAATCTGATGTGGAAATTTTGAGCATAGATGATATATTTTGTTAGGTATGAGGATGATATTTTGGTTAACACATTAAAGTCTTTGTTACTGTGAGGATTTTCCCTTTTTCTGATACTGATCCCAAGGAGCACTTAGCGATGCCTCTGGTTATCGTTTTTCATTTTGTGACAAGAGTCTCACATAGTTTCCCAACCGGCCTCACACATGTGACCCTCCTGCCTCAGCCTCCAAAGTCCTGGGATTATGACTGTGCACCACTGGATCCAGCTTTTAATAGTCAGGGGTTTATCTTGAGAGGAACTGTTAAGTGACCTTCCCAGGATTCCTTCAGACCCCCCCTTTTTCCTACTACTCTTGTCACCCACAAGTGGTAAACCTGCTGTGTCTGTCTGGGGGTGTCTGTGAGCCTGGGCTGTTGGCTGTGCCTGCTGGCACTGGCCTGCATGCTGGTTCTCTCTCTCAGTGAGCACTTGGGTGGCAAGTTTTGAAACTGCTAATGCCACACTCTATGATACCTTACGACATTATAAATCCAGAGCATCCATGAAAGGGAGGAATTGCTTTCCAGTGTTGAAAGTGCAGGGTTCTTGAAACTGTCTCACTGCTATTTGTTCTTCAATAAAATAAAATAAAATAAAAAGAAAGTGCAGGGCTGAGGCAGAGAAGTACTGGGTCTGTGGCCCCACCATCAGCAAGGAACAGAGGTGGGTCCTGGGCACACTGACTCTGTCCCTGCTGTTCTTGCTAACTGGCTGAACCCCAATGGCCTTATTAGTGTGTGTCAGGCTCTGTCTGGGTGTGCTCACCTAGGGTGGAAGGGGGACCACGTGGGCCCAGACGTCCCTCAAAGGTGGCAGATGTGGGTCATGCTCCAGGAGGGGGCGAGGTTGACTCGATCCAGGCAACGGGAACATGGCTTGTACCAAAGGTCCACATGGGCTGAAGAATTTACCTCGTAACAAAATGGAGCTGAATGTGTCTTTGCATTTAGGGTTCTCCCCTCTCCACGATATGGTACCATCTGTTAGGCTCCCTGAAAGCCTCTGTGTCCTCAGCTGTGACGACGCACACAAACGGTACACACTCTGTGTCTGACGGAGCAGGAATTCAGTTAGGAGCAGCAACCTCAGTTACTAGGGATGAGCACAGGCTTGGGGCAGAGCCTGGCCTCAGGCCCCACGTCCACTGCTCAGTGAGCCTGGGCCAGTTACTGTCCTTGCCTGGTCTCACTTTCCCCTTCCCTCTAAGAGGGAATCGCAAGCCATGTGAGACCATGTGCTCAGCGCTTGGCAGAGCACCCGGTGTGCAGCACGTGCCCGGGGAGGTTGGCAGGCTCCATGGCACCAAGCTCTCCTGTCAGAGCCCTGTCCCCACCTGAACAAGGTCTGACATCCTGGCTTGGGCTTCTCCACTCACCAGCCACTTGCCCCTCCACGAGCTGCCAGCTGAACCAAACATTTCTGGAAGCCAGTGGAGGAGGCTTAGCATAGGAGGCCTAAGGGAGAGTGGCAGGGCCTGCAACTGAGGCTAGAGCAGCATGTGGGGGCTGAGGGGCCGAGGTGCATGCTCCAGAGCAGCTGCTACCAGTGCACGGCCCGGGAGTTCCCTTCTTCCTGTCATGTGCAAAGGCAGACTGGTAAGATGCTGGGCAACTTTGTCTGTGGTCTGGAGATGTGAAAGGGGTGTGAGGTCTGGCTGCATTGTGGGGTGCACTGGGGGTATGGGTGGGGTTGCAGAGTGTGGAGAGTGACTGCAGCACTATAGTGACAGCGACCAGTGACTGCTGGCCAAGGGCATCTGCGGGAGACCTCACAGATGTGAATAGAGCGAGTGAGAGTATGCTTATGTTGGTGTTTGTTTCTGTGAGGTGACCTCAGGGCTTCCCACTGAGCTCCATCCCCAACCCAGCACCTCCTTTTCATTTTGTTTTGGAGACAGGGCCTGGCTAAGTCATGTTGTCAGTCAGGGCTCAGTCTAGGCACTCTCCTGCCTCAGCCTCCCAGAGTGCTGAGATTGAAGAGAGCTGTCACTATGCTTGGTCAGGTGGGCGTGTCTCGGGCAGGAGTGTGGTGAATGTACCATTTACTGTGTAAGAATGCGGGTGTATTGGTATGAACAGTGTTCGTTAAATTCTGTGAGGACAGCGTATGACAATGGTGTGGCTGGCAGCACACAGGTGGTGGGATCCTGTTGGGTGTGTGTGGCAGGGAGATCAGCCACAGGCTGACAGAGCGGTGGCTGGGACAGGCTGCTGTCAGTAGGTGCCACGTGTGAAGAGCCTGGGCCCCTCTTTTCCCACAGTTATGGGCTTCTTTTGGAGACCACAGCCAACTCAACTCAGCAATTTGGGGACAACTCACTGTGCTACCCGAGACCCAGACCTCTCTGCTGTGGTGTCATCCTGCCCCCACCGCAGAGTCTGGTGGACACTTGAGGTCCCTCCACGGGCCAGCCCTTCCCCAACAGCCCTTCAGGAGTCCTCTGAGAGGTAGCTAGACTCACAGTGGGTCAGTATCCAAGGGGCCAGGGAGGCCAAAACAGCAACAGTCAGAACTGATTCTTAGACTGGGAAGTAGCTTAGTACTTGCGCAGAGACTTTAAGACCTTGGCTCAATCCCCAGCCCTGGAAAAAAGAAATGCATCCTGATTCTTTGGATTCACTATTTGGTTGTCTGTATTCTTTGTGTGAAAACAAAGGAGGCCTCTCATGGTGGTGCACATCATCACCCCGGCACTCAGGAGGCTGAGGCAGGAGGATCCCCTTGAGTTCAAGGCCAGGTTGCCTACATTTGAGCTCAAGCCCAGCCTGGACTGCATAGACACACATAGAAGACACACACACAGGCATCCCAGGGCCACCACATCACATGTGCAAGTGCCTAGATTCTGGCCAGAACAATCAGCTTGGAATTTCTTTCCCCAGTGATGGGGACTGAACCCAAGCCTTGCAAGTGCTATGGATACCACTGAGCATTTCTTGGCCCAAGATCCGGTTCATGTTGTTCTACCTCCCTCCTCTCTACACTGGGGACTGAACTCAGCCCTCCACGCAGAACTGTAGCCCCAGCCTCTTGATTATGTCTTATTTTGAGACAGGTCTCACTAAGTTGCTAATGCGCAGACAGTGCTCACACTTGCCACCTTCCTGGGATTACAGGAGTGCAGAGCCCATTCACAGCAAAAGGCAAAGGCTAGCAGTATCTTCTTGGCATAGAAATACAGTGTATAGCTTTTTGAGAAGGCAGTTTGACAATGTGTGCCTGAATATAAAATGTATACTTTATACAATAATTCCATTTCGAAGAATTCACCCTGAGATAATCATATAAATGCAAAAAAAATCTGTCCTCCCCCTTGCCTCTGGGTATTTAAAACAGTATGAAAAAAGTAATAATAAATAAGTGTGAAATTGGAAACCTAAACATCTTGTAACAGAAGATCGGCATAGTACGTACGATAGGGGACCATGATGCAGTGGTGAAGGTAGTGGCGTTACCTTGTGCTTCTTATTAGTGGGGTTTTTTTGGTTTGTTTTTGGTACCAGAAATCAAACTTGGGACCTTGTGCTTTCCAGGTAGGTGCTCATGCTGCTGAGCTATCTCCCCAGCCCACCTTGTGCTTCTTAAAGCAGAATGGGACCCACAGTATAGTGTTACTAAAGTGGTGTCAGTGTCGTACTGCAGAGCACACATATGGTTCTGTTTATAGCCCATACCTGTGTGTGTTTATTTAAAAGGAGAGGCATCTAAATGGTGACAGTGATTCTGTGACTCCAGTGGACTTTGGTTTTGGCTTCTTCTGTTTTTTTGTATTTTTGTACAGGGTCTACAGGGCCTCACTACATAGATTGGACTCACAGCTATCTGCCTGTGTTTAGCCTTCCAAGGGCTGAGACTGCAGCCCACCCCCATGCCTAGTCCCAGCCACAATCTCAGCATGCTCCAGGGGGGTGGGGCCAGCACAGCACGCTGGGGATCGAAGCCCTGAAGCCAGGCGCTTTAATCTGCTGAAGTGTTTGGCCAGCCTTTTGGCTTTCTGTGCATTTTCTGCGCAGCTAGCATTTTGTTCCACTGAACATGGGTCTTGACAGAGAGGTCTTCTCTGCCTTAGGTATGCCTAGTGTGTGAGGCACGGTGACAGGCCAGTCCCCAGAGGGTCAGCCCCCGGGCGCTGAGCCAGCACTGTGGCCTCTGGTCCCTGCCCACCCTGGCCTGATCTATGCTGTCCTGGGAGGCGCAGGAGATATGGGGACTTGCAGAAACCCTGGGCTAAGTGCAGGACAGGGGGCACGAAGCAAGGGCTTGGGGAAAGAGCCATCGCCACCTCTGTCCATGGTGCTGTTCCCCGCAGTAAGTACTCTGGGCTGGTGTCCAGACTGAAGCTTTTCTTTCTTTCTTGACCAAAAGTGCCTGAAGTCATTCTCCTTTAGGGACAAACAGCACAAAATGCTGAGGCTCCCAGTGATTTGAGCAGCCAAAGATTTCACTGCTTCCCATAATAGTTCCATTTGGAGAAGCTTCAGTACCTCCAGTGTCTGGGCTGCAGGGCTCTTCTGCTTCTGGTAGGTCTTTAAAAGATGAAAGGCAGGAAAGCCGGGCGTGGTGGTGCGTGCCTGTAATCCCAGCACTCGGGAGGCTGAGGCAGGAGGACTGTTGTGAGTTCGAGACCAGCCTGGGCTACAAAGTGAGCTTAAGGCCAGCCTGAGCTGCATAGTGAGACCCTGTCTCAAAAAAAATGAAAAAAAAAAAAAAAAAAAAGATGAAAGGCAGGGGCCAGGGAGATGGCTCGTTCTGCCAAAAATAATAATGATAATAATAAAAAAATAAAAGATGAAGGCTGACCTTCATCAAAAGCTTGCAAATAGTTATTCTTTGAAATGTACCTAAGTGGAGCATTTAATAAAACAAGGGAAGTGCATTTATAAACTTTTTTCTAGGTGGTCTTGTTTAATAGACCTTCACAGTTTGGGAATTGCTCAAGATGTGAAAGGCCTGGTGGTACAGGTAACATTTGTTCCCACCCACTTGCTCACAGCCCTATTTTTTGTTGTTCTGAAAACTCCCAGCACACTATAGCATAGCGACCTGAAGTGGCCCTCCCAGAACAGGGGGCTGGCTTTCTGTGAGCCTGCAGCCTCTGGAAACTGAACTAAGGGTCCACCTGAGTGGCTCTTTCCCCACTGCTTGCTTGATGCTGTTTTACTGCCTCAACCCTCTGCTTTTGAGAAAATTTAAGAACCAAGGTCACTTCTGTCTATAACCTGCTCTTTGGTAGCCTCCACAGCAGCCGCAGTCGTAGCAGAGCCAGGCTTCTGTGCTCTGCACATGGACTTTCTAGATGGGTTAATGTTTTAAAGATCATAATACCAACAGTGATCAGCTGGGTTTTGACCAGGAAGTTTTTCTTTTGTGACCACTACCTGCATGGCTTAGTAAGTTGAAGGAAGTTTTTTGGTTTTTTTAATAATTCAGTTTAATTAGTGAACATATTTATTGATTTAAAAAAAAAGATGATGGGCACTTAGCCAGGTGTGCAGGCATATGTCTGTGATCCTGCACTCAGGAGGCTGAGGCAGGAGGCTAGCCTTGAGTTTGAGGTTAGCCTGGGCTAAACATTTTTTAAATTCATGAATAAATAATCTACCTGGTGGAAGATGCCTGTCCAAGGCTCTTCAAGGGAGAGAGACTCTTCAACAGTGGTCTCCTCAGAATTCCTGTGCTGAAACCCTAACTTCCCCAAGGGCAGTGGTAACCTGTTTGCCCTCCCTTCTACTAGAAGACATCACCCTCTGAGGAAGCCCATCCTTGCTAGGCAGGGAACGTGGCAGGACCTTGATCTTGGACTCCCTGGCCTCCAAATTGTGAGAACTAAATTTTAGTAGGTAAGCCCCCAGGTCTGCAGCATCCTGTTGCAGCACCCACAGGTATATGCTCAGATCCCCTGTGATCAAAAGAAGAGATGAGCCCTGACAGGCAAAGAGACAACCAGGGGCTAACCAACTAGCCGAGCTGTGCCCTCAGCTGCTGCCATGCCAGTGTGGGAACCAGCATGGGGGTCCAATGGTACCACTGAGGGAAAAGAACCGGCAATCCCTACTGATGTTGAAGGGCCCACATGGTAGGTACAATAAGGAAGGCACATGGGATCAGACCCTAGTGTAAGCCCAGTGAGTTATAGGGTTTTTGGCTGGCCACCATCTTTATTGTTCAAAGGTATTAGGAGATGCCTTTGAATCTGTGATGTGTGAAGAAATTCCTTACTTGACCTGATTTCCCTCAATGCAAATAACATAAGCTTTTCCCCAAAGTGAGTCCAATGGCCATGGCATGAGGGGGCTTCTGGCAGCCCCCTCAGTCAGTCCTCTGGCAGTCCTCACTCAGTGTTCCTCCCTGGGGCCCCTTCTTCAGCTACCTCACACCCATGGCTATGCTGTTCTTCATTTCCAATCTTGAACTTACTGTCCATCTGCCTGAAGTCCAGGTCCCAGAGCTTGGTCCAGAACACTGTGCCTTTCTCTAGGGCCCAATTCTTGCCAAACCACACCCAGCCCCCATGACCCCATCTGAATTTGAGTCCTGCCTGTTGTTGCAGGGCCTCTAGGGCTTCTTGGGCAGCATACCACCTTTGCTTTTCACTGCCCAACTCACAGGTCTTCCTCACTAGATGTGAGTCACAGGGGATATGGCCTCAGGTAGCACACTGTTGTCCAGGAGATTTAGTCTCCTTATCTGTGGGTCCAAGTACATAATGGTGTTTAGAGTTGTTACCACAGGTGCAATACCAGGATGAAGCGCTTTCATCACTGCTTGTCTTAATACATTTAAGGACTTTCAGGATTAGTTTTTCTCTCTGCTCTTTAATGAAAGAAGAAAGCCGGAAGTGGTGGCACACACCTATAATCCCAGCACGAAGGGATTACAGGCTGAGGCAGGAGGATCACTGTGAGTTCGAGGCCAGCCTGGGCCACATAGTGAGTTTAAGACCAGCTTGAACTGCATAACATGAGATCCTGTCTCAAAAATCAAAAAACCGTGCTGGCCCTGCCCCAGTGGTGCGTGGAGATGGCAATTGAGACTGAGTGTGGTGGCATGCGCCTGTAATCCCAGCACTTGGGAGGCTGAAAACAGGAGAGTCTGTTTTCAGACTACAGGTCGATCTATATAGTGAGACCCTGTAGATCCTGTAGACCCTGTACTAAAATTTAAAAACAAAAAAAAAAAGGAGGAGGAAGAGGAGGAGGAAGAGGAAGGAGGAAGAAGAAGGAGGAGGAAGAGGAGCAGCAGCTGTCTGGGACGGTTCTCTCCAAGGCTGTGTGGCCCTCGATCCCTCTCCCTGTCCTGCTCACCATCCATCGCTTTAAGTCTTCTGCTTTCTGTGCGGCCACCCGGGAGCACTCTTCCTCCACTGCGTCCCCCACACATTTTAGCTCAAGTAGGCCTTCAAGGAGCAGGCTGGTCTTGCGGGCGCGGGGCCTGCGTCCACTCCAAGCCCCCAGGTGGGAACAAACAGGACCCAGCCTCATGGCGACCCTCAGCCACAGCTGCGGTGACCTCCGCATTGAGGCCCGGCGCGCAGCCCTGCGCGCAGGCGAGCGGGGGTCGGCGCCCCCTGGCGGACGGCGGTGCCAGCGCCTCGCCCGCGGCCGCGGCCCGTCAGGAGCAAATGCGAGCTGACACGGCCATTTGCTTAAATCTTCTCCGCGGGCTCTGCGCCTTCCCCCAGAGGATACCCCGAAACAACAATTATGTGAAGTGTCACGCGCTCCTGCCCCTGGGCCACCAACAAATGAACATTAAATCTATTAACAGCGAAAAGAATTAAATGTTTATTTTTCCGAGAAGGGGAGAGAGGTTGGAGGAAAGGGGGCTGCCAGGGTGCGGGGGAAGGGCCACGGAGACCGGGACGAGGTGGGGCAGGCCCGGGCACACAGCGGACAGGAGGGCTCTCAGCCCAGCAGGACAGGCACAAGGCCGGGGGGCTGTGGAAGGACAGACACGAAGGGGATGGAGGCTGAGGCAGGCAGAGGCGCGCTCCACCCTCAAAGGCCACCTCCTCCCTTGGGAAAAGTGACCCTAGCTTCTCACCGTGGGTCCGATCATTGTGCACTGCGAACATGAACATTAAAAAATGCAAGCCTGATCCTTTTCCCAAGGTGTACTGTGTGGGCAGGGCCGACCTCACTGGCACTATGGTGCGGGGACCGTGGGCAACCTTGGGGCCTGCTGCAGCTTCACTCCCGCAGGGCCCCTGAGCCCCGGAGGTGACTTGATTCTTCCATCTGCACAATGGGAGCTCTACAGGTCACCTGCGCTTCCCTGTGAAGCCCTGGACCCCTGGGAGGTTGACAATCCAGAAGTATCCAAACAGGAAGGTAGACTGAGCTGAGCGCCTCTCTCAGCAACCAGGCAAAAAGGAAGGTGTTCATCACCTCCAGCCAGGGCTTGCCACGGCCCTTGGAGGGGCTGGAGCAAGGTCAGCGGTAGGTCAGAGGGTTCCGGGGCAGGCAGGATACCTGCTGGAACATCCAGGTGGTGAGGGTTCCATCGACTCCTCCTTCCCCACTCTGGCCCAGCCTGAAGCAGTATGGGCCTTTTCACTCACCACGAAGTGGGCCTGGGCCTAGGTCCTGGCCCACCTCAGGGAGACTGTGGGTCTGGCTGTGCCTCGCTGATGCGAGCCTGTGTGCCAGCTGGGTCTGCATGCCAGGGGCCTTCATCAGTGTGCGACTAGGTGTGAACACCCCTCTAGACACACTTGCCTGCCCCAGTAGCTCATGTAGGACCACAGAAGCAAGGCCCTGGATTCTGTCACGTCACTGCTTTCAGTCCACACAGTTCTGGCCTCACAGGGGCTCCTGTGGTCAGAGCAAACCAGGTGCTGCCATCACCCCACACACTCAGAAGGTGACTCCACACACTCAGAAGGTGACTCCTGGGAGGTGACTCCTTCTTCCTGCCCCTGACATTCAAGTCCATCCTCCTCATTACTGAGGGGAAAAAAAGGAACAAGGTTGGAGGAGGGAAAGGAACAAGGTTGGCCCAGAGGCTGCACCTTCAACTGAGCTGAGCTTGCACGGTGTTTCTGGTACAAATGACAAAAAAATGTGGTGCATTTGTGTGTTTTGAATTCGGACACACGCATGCACAGAACGGGTGTGTTGTAGGGTTGTGTGCCAGTGTGGTTGTGTGTGTCAAAGAGTGTATGGTGGGGGTTTTGGGGGGGTGAGTGCTATTTAAATAAAAAAGAAAGGAAGTGAATCAGGGTCGTTTCCATTTTAATTGTAAAACAGATAAGCACTAAACACTTTGAAAAAGTAAATGACTTGAGAATAATTACTCTCTATTACCCAGCGTCCCAGGGGGGCAGTTGGAGGAGCCCAGATGGCTACAAAAATGGGATTTAGCAGAAAATTGAAGACATTATTCACCGTAACACATTATCAATTACCTTCATATCAATTACAATAACCTTACATTAGTGAGGGGCCCCAGACCCTCAAGCCCTGAGACTGTGGGGTCGACACAGTCTGTGGGGGAGGGGTGAGGAGGGTAGAGATGGGAGGTGTAGCCAGCTCCCCTCCTGCAGCTCTGCTGGGAGGGCCACACCCAATGCAAGGCCTAGGCTCCTGGCTTCTCAGGTCTCAGCATCCTAGGCTGGGAATTCAGTGGAATTGGGAATTGGAAGCCAGGACGTGGAGGGAGGCAGAGGAGAGGGGAAGCCGGGAGGGGCAGAGGCAGAGGCTGAATCTGAGGAAGAAAAGGACTAGGTGAGCATGAGGTAGACAGATAGCCCACACATTCCAGAGCCTTTGAGGCTAAAATCAGAAAGGATTGGAGGGCTGTGGCCACCTCCTCTCAGTCCAGGCTCTGGGCTTCTCTCTAGCCTTTCCTGCCCTGCCCATTCCCAGCCAAGGGGTTTCCACCCCAAAGTCTCCCAGACCAAGGTAGGGAGGGCCTGAGGGAAAGGCACGAGCTGTCCTGGCCTGGGATCCACAGGTCTGGGCTGTGGGCTTGCTTGGTGCTGGGGCCGTGGTGGGCAGGGCTAGACCAGAGGCCCAGGAGAGCAGAGCCCAGGGCTCGCAGGTAGGCCTGCTCCCCTGTCAGCTCCCATACTCTTGCTTTGGGGAGTAGCAAGGGTACCCTGATCCAGATCCTTCTGCCTAACAGGGTGGCCAGACACCTGAGGTGTGGCCAGCCCACTTGGAGATGAAACACATATGCAAGATTTTAAAGATTTAGCACAGAAAACACGTAAAATGTCATGTTAACACTGATGTTAACTGAGCGATGTAGCTCAGGCTGGTCCTGAACTCACTGTATAACCCAGGCTGGAGTGACATGCCCAGCAACCCTCCTGCCTCAGCCTCCTGAATGCTGGGATTATGGTTGTTTGCACCATCCACAGCCAACTTATTAATACTTAAAAAATTATTTTTGTTTTTCTTTTTTTTTTTAGACAAGGCCTCGCTATGTAGGTTAGGCGGCCTTGCACTCGCTGTGTGGGCCAGTTTGATCTCAACCCATGGCAACCCCATCTCAGCTTGCAGAGTGCTGGGGTTTCAGGGTGCACACAACCCCACACCACACCACGCCAGGCTAGAATCCTTCTTCTTCTCTTTGTCCTTTGAGACAGGGTCTCTATGCAGTTCAGGTTGGCTTGAGCTTACTACATAGCCCAGAACAGCCTCAAACTCACAGTGACCCTCCTGCCTCAACCTCCTAAGTGCTGGGATTATAGGCATGCACCGCTATGTCCGGCACTAGAATACTGTAAAAGTTGGCTACATGTTAAGATGGTATTATCAGGGTGGGGAAGCAAATAATAATAATAATAATAATAATAATAATAAGGTATTATTGGGGCTGGGGAGATGGCTCAGTGGAGTAAATGCGTCCCTGGCAAGCACAAGGGCCTGATTTAATCCCTGGTTCTGCCAAAAAAAAAAAAAAAAAAAAGATATTATCATGGCTAGTTGGTTGAAACAAAATATTTTATTAAAAGTAATGTTACCGGTCAATGTGGTGGTACACACCTGTAATCCTAACTTTCTACAGGACACTGAGGCAGGAGGATTATAAATTGGAATCAACTGGACAACTCAGTGACTTGGGTGTTTTTTGAAAGGAAATATATAGGGCTGGTGAGATAGCTCAGCAGACTGAGTGCCTCGTTAGGCAAGCAAAGGGGCTGGAGTTCAATTCCTGTCCCCATATGCCCCTCAGGCACCGCCCCCAAGCTGGAGACCAAGTCTGGGCCTGGTGGCACATGCCTGTAGCTCCAGCGCCGGAGAGACTGAAAACAGGAAGATCACTGTGACTCCGAGCTTCATAGAGGGACTGCGCGCGTGTGCACACACACACACACAAAAGCATGAAGGGGGATATAAGAGACAAAAAAGAAAGCCCAGTATGGTGGTGTACACCTGTTATCCCAGCACTCAGGAAGCTGAGGCAGGAAGATCACCAAGAATTTAAGGCTATTCTGGGCTACAAAGTGAGCTCAAGCCAGCCTGAACTGCATAGAGAGACTATCTAAAAAAAAAAGAGAAAGAGAAAAAAACAAAGAAAGACAAAGAGGAGCTGAGGAGATTGCCCGGCAAGCACAAGGACCTGAGTTCAACCCCTGGTTCTGCAAAAAAAAAAAAAAAAAAAAAAACAAAGAAACAGAAAAAAGGCATGAAGATGTAGCTCACTCAACGTATAGTTCTGGGTTTAACCCTCAATATTGAAAAACCCCTAATTTCGCCTACTTTTATCTTTTTGTAAAAGTCACAGCCACTAGAGAAGTTTGGGCTGCACTTGTGGCCCACATTACCGTGGACAGTGTTGGCCAGTGTTGGGGAGGAAGGGGCTGGGCATGAGAGACACAGTATGGAGTCCTGCCTTGGGATGCACCCCAACAGAGCTCTAGTTTTCACTTCAGTGAAAGGGGCTCCCCAAGGAACAGCGCTCCCAGGTGAGGGCTCCAGGGTCAGCCTGTCCTCTCTACCTCCTGAAGGGCAGCCCTGCCTGTCAGCCCTGCAGACCACGCCTGGAGCCCGAGCAGGAGGTCCAGCAGCTGCCCCTGGGTTTCCTCCTGTACAGATCCCCAGAGGGCCTGCACTTGCACAGTGCCCGTGCACCTGTGCACGCCTGCTCTGCACTTTGAGACATCTCCCTGCACACAACCATGTAACACTCGCTGCCACTGCACCCTGAGCAGAGCAAAAGGCAGGCCCAGAAACATTGTCAACTTGATTCATGGTGTGTGGTGTGTGTCCAGGGGTGCACGAGCTCATCGTGCCCCTCCCCCAGGCTGGGCCCAGAGGACTAATTGCCAGTAATGAGCTAAAAGGAGCTCAGAGTTGGCCTCCGGCACCAGATGAAGATGTTTCCAGGGACCAGCCAGAATCTGTCCTGCTGTTTTGTTGATAGAAAATCCATCTCCCCTGGTGTCCCCTCTCTGTCTCTGTCTCCCCTCCTGCAGCTCCCTCTCTGAGGAGTCCAGCCTTACTGCACCTCCCGCCTCTCCTGCAGGGCTCTGCCCTGCTGAGCATTTGCTTTTCCTTCTGCCTTGCCATGACAGCCAACAGTACCAGATCAGGTGTCCGCTGCTCAGCAGGAGGCCAAAACCCAGGGGATCCCTTCAATGGAGCCCACAGGGACAAAGGCTGCAGCCGGGCCCAAGGGTAAGCACTCACCTGAAGAGCTCTGTCCAATGCCTGAGGGGACAGGGACCAGCCCCACAGATGTTTGCAAGCGGACCACTGAGAAGGCTGCCAGAAAGACAGCCCTGCTGCAAGGGAAGCTGCACAGAACGACCCTTGAGGCCTCTTCTGAGATGATTATAGTTGCTCATGAATTATTAATGCATGCATTCACTGATATCAATTATTATGGCTACCACAGGTCAAGCACCTATGAAATGCCAAGTTCCCTACAATCACCCTGCATCCTCACAGAACACCTGAAAGGCAGATGTTATCCACATCTTTTCTTTTTCCTTGACAGGGTTTTGCTATATAGTTTAGGCTGGCCTTGAACTCACAGTGACCCTATTGCCTTAGCCTCAGGAATGCTAGGGTTGGCGGGGTGCCACCATGCTCAGCTCCTTAGTCACATCTTACAGATGGTAAACTGAGCTCAGCAAGGTTCAACTAGAAGCCCTGTCACCTGGTTTCACTAAACCCATTCACTCTCTCCACAAGCATTCACCCTCCCTTGAGCTCCTATGCTATTGCAAGACTGAGAGGGAAGGCCCCTATGCACACAGGGATTTAGGGCAAGCATGGCAGTGGGAATAGGGTCTCGATTTGTTGTTGTTTGTTCATTTTGTTTTTCTGAGACAGGGTCTCACTATGTAATTCAGAGTGAAGCCTTGAACTCACTATGTAGCCTAGGCCTTAAACTCGGTGTGATCTTCCAGGCTCAGCCTCCCAAGTGTTGGGGTAGGGGCTCAGTTTTTTTTTTTGGGGGGGGCGGAACCAGGGATTGAACTCAGGCCCTTGCGCTTGCCAGGAAAATGCTTATTCCAGAGCCATCTCCCCGGCCCCAAGGGAACTTTGGGTGCAACAGGATTTTGTAGTCCTGTAGTACACCTCGGTCCTCTGTCTGCACCCTCACCCTGATATTTGGGCTGGGGGTAGGCACAACAGAGGGAAGGAAGAAAGGAAAAGGAGGGACAATGGCTAGAGTGGGAAGGGCAGGGGTAGCACCCAGAGATTTGAAAGCTGTTTATGATGCAAATATGTGTAAGAGATCAGCATTGCCTCCCTGGAGAAAGGAGCCTAAAATTGAAGCCTAATTATAACGAATGATTGTTAATGAGTTGTCTAAACATAATAGATGGAAAGAATTAAACACCCAGAAGAAACAGGGTTTCATTAGCACACAATAAAGAACCACAAGTGGGGTGCACAGAGCCCACCCCTATCTAGGAAGAATCCCCTCTCTGTGGATGGGCCTGCCAGATGAGTGCAAGGCCAGGTCCCCATTTTGGGAAGCTTGGGGTTTCAGGTGACCCTGACTGTTAAAGGCACCCTGCAGGAGCCTGTGGGACCCCAGAAAAGCACCCCTTCCTGTCAGGAGTGCTGGGGTGGCTGGGGGTGTTGCTGTGCCAGCCTCCACCCTCTGCACCTCAGCTCTCTAAGAGAGAGGTCAGGAGAGGACTTGCAACTCCTACACAAATGTGAACATGGTTATGGGCCAAACTGCCACACTCATCTTAACTCAGGAGACCAGAGAGAAGGACACCAGAGATCACCTTGTCCAGCTTGAGTGACCTGACAGACAAGCACACTCAGGCCCAGACAGTAAGGAGGACAAGTCCATGATATTGGAGCTGAAAACCAAATGCTTTGGTATGGGTCCAGTCCAGGGTGCCTCTGCACAAGCACTCCCCTTGGCTGCATGGCCAGGTGCAAGGCCACACATGCCTCACACAGGCAACAGAGGGCCCTAGACCCTTTTGAGAGGTTGAAGGCTGCAGAGGCTATGCTCCTGTGGGGAGAGAAGCACACCATGCAGAAGGCAGAGCAGGACTGGTGAGAAGTGGGCTTTGATGGACAGGTTAATGAAGCGCTTTACACTGGTGGTGTAACTGCAGAGGCAGGCTGTGAGAGGGCTCACACACATGCATTCCGCCCACACGCATGCACACCCTAGGGTGTGCACGCAGCGGGGCAGGAGCCAGTCCAGCCAGCTTCCAGAGTGGCTCGCACCTGGGGCAGTGCTGCTCCACACCACCACCCTCACTCCCAAGGCTTTCACGTTTTCAGTGCCACTGAGTTCTTCATGTTGGGATGTCCTTTCCATAGGAGCAGAACTAGAGTCCAGTGCACTCCAAGGTGAAGCCAACACCTTATTGCTTCTTGTGGGAGGTGGGAGGTGGGCGGGGGTGCTCAGCGTGGGAGGACACATGGGCACTAGCTCATCCATCCCCAGCTAGGCCGCCTCCCCTCCCCCACCTTCGCCCTTCTTTTGATCCCGCCCCCTTGGAGCCAACACTGATTGGCTGCAGCACAGAGAGTGCCGGCCAACCAGTCCCAGCAGCGCCAA
This sequence comes from Ctenomys sociabilis, assembly GCA_004027165.1. Lineage (NCBI taxonomy): Eukaryota > Metazoa > Chordata > Mammalia > Rodentia > Ctenomyidae > Ctenomys > Ctenomys sociabilis. Next base: position 18,315 of record PVKA01035323.1, read on the forward strand.
GAAAAGTTAATTTGGAGTTCTGGTCTCCTCCCAGGATGCATTTGGGCGGCCGCCCGTAATGAGATGCATAATTGCGGAGGCCTGCCAACGAAAGCAGGCTGGATTTAATTGAGTCAACGCATGGCCATTAATAATCTGACGGCAGCCCTCCCCCAACCCACCTCACCCGCCCTCATCTAGGGTTTTTCAGCCCCCAATTCCCTGGGCTCCCATCCCAGCCTGATCCGACAGTCCCAGGAAGAGAACCTGGCCCCCCTACAATGCTAAGTTTGCCCACCCCTTCTCCCGTATGGTAACATACCTTGGTCTGTGCCTGCACCCAACTGAGCCCTGTCCCTTTCCAGTCTCTGGGCAAACCCATCCTGAGCTCCAGCCCTGGGCAGGCTTTGGAAAGGCCGCAGACACCCCACCACCCCACGTGTCAGCTCTATGGCCCATTTCCAGTAGGTTTGCCCCTCCCTCCACCGCTGGTTCTCAGAAGCTTCTCATACTAGTCCTTGTCCCAGTCAGATTCCTATCCACAGAGCGCCTTGTCCAAGTCTAACCCACATATACATGCTCCTGCCTGGCCTCAGGCTGCTCCGTGCGTGCTCCCCTCTGTCCATCTCCTGTCACCATCCCTGCCTCCTCCTCACCACTGCTCACCTGACTGCTGGAGCAGACCTGCAGCTGTAAGACAGGGTTGTAGGACCGAGGCTTCGTGGGGCTGTGAGGCTTGATACCATGGGGTGACCCAGAGCGAGGCTCAGCAAAGCTGGGCTCTCCTGAACTTCAGTACTAGCTATTGGTCAGCTGGGCAGAGGTAATGTGACCCCACTCACGCATACACACATGCACAAGCCCTGTCTGCCTACTTGCCTTGGAGCTTTAGGAGATGGGGGCCTGCAATTCTGTTCAAAGATGGACACCAGCTTCTCCCGCCTGTCCCCGCAGACACTTGTCTGTCCACTAGTCCCTAGGGGAAGCAAGGGCACCTAGCACCCCTCAGAGTGGATGAGGGCCAGGAAGGATTGTGGGGCGCTCCACTTCTAGCTCCTGGTCTCCTCCAGCATCTCCTCTGTAGCAGGGAGAGGTCAGCTAGGTTCTGTGGCTGGGTGTGAGAGGGCCTTGGGCACGGGGGTGGGGGGGAGGGCAAGTTGCTTAAGAAAGGTCAAGAGCGCTCCCGCCTCTATAAGTTGGGGAGGCCTGGGAAGAAGGGGGAAAGACCCTCGTCCATCCCGTGACAGCGCTGCATCCAAGCCAAACTCCTACGGTCCCCATGGTCAGGTGGGGGCGCCAGACGGTGGGTGCTCTCTGGGGCCCTGAAACCCTCCTCTCTGTCCAAGCCAGGGCCGGCTGGTGGGCTTCTTGGAGGAAGTGTCGGGGCTGCGCTCTCAGGCAGCCTGTCGAGCGAGCACGGCACGCGAGTCCTCAGAGAATCCTCGTCACCGCCGAAATCGCCGAAATTGGCTGCAACTAGTAAAGATGCCAGGAATTTGCACCTTGCTCTGTGACCTAAAGCAAAAATGACATGAACATTGACAAATTTGACAAGGAAATTTGTGCAAAAAACAACTTCTATTTGGCTAGCCAAGCAGCAAATATGCCGGATGATACGCTTTATTAAGCAATCCATTTCTCAGCAATAGCGGCGCCATCTGCAAAGGTTACCGCGCATCAGGCTCGGCACAGAATTTCATCTGCGTCTGCAGTCGGGGCCGCACGCGGACACATTTTTCATGTACATGCGATTCCGGATGCAAATAGAATCCGTGATGAAGGAGGTCACCTTCCGGGCCTTACCGCGACGCGCGTGCTTAAGTCACGAGCGGGCCTGGGGAGGGTGTGTGAGCTCGGCCCCGCGTGGGGCTGGGTTGGGGGACAGGGGAGGAGGCGGGCGGGTCTCAGAGGAAGGACCAGGACATTCGCGGTCTTGCCTTTGGGTCTGGGATGGGTGGGGAGCGCGACCCCATCTCACGGGGTGGGGGTGGGGGTGGGGGTGGAATGCGGACCTGTGGGTTGCGGGTCAGGTTCTGCAGCTGAGTCCCATGCATTGATTCACGGCTGCTTACTGTAACATGGACCACGGCAGCGCTCTGTGCCTCAGTTTCCTGTCTATAAGGTGCAGGGACATCACCCATTACAGCCTGTTAAGAGGCCCGAGTTAATCTGTGCAGAGTGCACACAGCCGTGCCCTGCAGAAAGCAAGGTCGAGAGACAGTTCCTAGTAGTCTGCTGAGGCCTGTGGGGTGCGGGCGTGCTGAGTAGGAAGCTCCGTGGAGGAAGAAGGGTTGCTTGCAGTTTGGGAGAAGTGTGCCAACTAGCACCCTCCCTGCGACAGCAAGGGCAGGTGCCTCATCCCTCAAGGGAGCTCCTGTTCCGCGAGTTCTGCCTTCATTGCTCTCTCTATTGGCCTGCTTCCATGGCCCCTCCCCTCAGCCTAAAGAAATAAATTGATCTTTCCATACCGCCAGTCTCCTAGAGTTATCCACATCCACTCCTATGGCCCATTGTTTGGGACCCCAGGGTGTGGTCATGTGTCCCACGAGTGCCTTCCAATTGTTGTTACCGCTGGCCCCCAGCTTTCTGCTGATGAAGGTCCCAGCTTCTTCAAGCATGGTCTTGACCCACATGTGGCACCACTTCAGTCTCCGCCTTTGGTCCATAGCCCTCACTCTCCAGATTTCCCCTTTTCCCGCCCCCACTCTCTGCTGGCCTTCCCTATGGACTCCTGGATCTCAGGACCAGGGTCTGTAGTGGGTGAGGTTAGCTGTGCTCCTCACTCTTGTCTCCTCATCATCCCTACCACCTTCTCCTGGGGGGCCTGCCAGTTAGTTCAGTTATGTAAGTGGCTGCTTATACAAACGCAGTCAGCCAGGATACAGAGGTTTGATCCCCAGCCCCTCATGCCTTATCAGACCCCCCTTTAAGGCAGCCTGAGCCAGCAAAAACAAAACAAAACAAAACAACAACAACAACAAAAAAAAACACCTTCTACCATCCTCTTCTAACTGGGTGAGGGGTGCAGTGCAGTATGCAGGCCGGACCTCAAAGCCAGCTACCTGACTTATCACCAGGATGTCCTTGAGCCCATTGTGTGACCCCTGGGCCTTGTTCTTATCTGTGATTGCGGCAACTGGAGGTTGAGACAGGATCTCACTAAGTAGCTCAGGTCTGCCTTGAACTCACAGCAATCCTGTCTCAGCCCTCTGAGTGCTGGGGTCACAGTCACAGGCTACCATGGCCTGTTAAATCTATATTACATAAATCAATGTATTTCCTTCCTCCTATATTTTCCTTTGGGTTTCTCCCCTGGGTCTGCTCAGTCTCTCCATCCCTTTGCCATCTCTCTATACCTGTGTTTCTTCCAACAAAAGAATCCAGTCCGGGTGCCTAAGTAAGGCTGGATTACAAAGTGGAAGAGAAAGCTGTGATTGTTCCTTCGTTTAAACTTTATTGAGCACTTTCCCGGTGTTGGTAGAGCTGAACTCCATATAGGGAGCTACTCTAATTCAACTTTGAAGGTGCTTCGTGTATGAGCAAGCCACACCAGGAAGTAGTAGTGGAATGCTCTGACTCCCGTAAGCACCCACGAACTCAGCGCTCCACACGGTAAAACCAGATTGGGCCTAACAGCAGATCGGGCCGAATATCAAGCACTGTCCAGGCGGTGAGGACCTGCGCTGTCCGCGCTCTCTCCCGCCCCACCTCCTGGGGCACATCCAGGACTGAGATTCCTGGGTGGCCAGCCACATCGAGGATAGAAGACGAGGCCTGTGAGGCCTGGCAGGGCAGGTGTCCAGGGTCACACGCGGGCCTAAGGCTGGCTTCTGCTAAACATCTCCGCGCTCTAGCCGCTCAGCAAGCAACCTGTCCCACCAGCCCCAAGGGGGGTGGGGGGGACTGGTCGGGGGCGGAGCCGGCAGGATGGGGCGGGGCTGGGAGAGGCGGAACCGGTCGGGTGGGGCAGGGCTGGTCGGATGAGGGCGGGGCTGGCCGGTGGGGGCGGGGCTGGCCGGGGGCGGGGCCATCGTTGCGCCCACTCATGCACCGGCCCGGCACGCTACAGTAATCTAGAATGTGTATTTCTGCAGATGATTAAATCAATACAATCCTGACAGGACTTGTTGGAACATGCTTCTTTATTTTGCGCAATTCCTTCCCCGCGTCGCCGGCATTTATCACCCGCTCGGCTGTCAGCACCGAGATTGTGCGGGGCAAAGCGGGGTGCGGAGGGGGTTGGGGGTCCTGGCGCGGGGCGAGGGCTTGAGCCTGGAACCCACGTACACGTTTCGGCCGACCACGGCCCGGCCCGCGCGGGGTCAGGGAGAGGCGCGGGACCAGGGCCGGGCAGCAGAGACTGGACCGGGGTGGTACCCGCCTTCCCCACCACACCCAGTGCCCTCCCGAG
>PVKA01035324.1:0-11967 GCA_004027165.1 Ctenomys sociabilis
TATTTTAATAATTTTATTGAGAAATAAATAGCAATGAGACAGTTTTGAAACCAGTCACTAGGGGTCCAGGGAAATAGCTCAGTAGAATAAGTGCTTGCCTGGCAAGCACAAGGGCCTCAGTTCAATACCTGGTTCTGCCCAAAAAAAAAAGCACTCAAAAATGATTAGTAGAAAAGTTTTAATGATTACTACATTGCATATTATTGTTTTCTTAGTGGTTGGTTATTCATAGTACAACATGCAGACATGATATTCTGTCCACAAACACTATTAGAACAAATCTTTCTATTCACTGAATTAAGAGAAAGTAGCTGTATATCTATCCTAACTATTTTGAATATACAGATAGAAAATGGCCCTTCATTTGTATCCACTTTTTTTGTTTAGTTTCTTCAGAGTAGTTCCATTTCACAGAGAGCAAATTGGTCAAGCAATGCCCATGACTCATCCACATGACTAACACTGACAAAGGATCTACAAAGTGAGGTACAGGGTTTCAAGGGTAAATCCTGAGGGGATTTGACTGACCTTGGCAGATACAAAAGTTACAATTCGTGTTGCATAGGTCTTGCTTTATCTTGCTCTTAACCATCCAGCAGAAAAGTATAAAAATGAGGTATAAAAAGTAAGGCCATGTTAATATGCAGAGTTGTAAAAGGCTCAAGTCAACAACTTCTGACATTGCCAATCCTACGGATAACCCACTACTATTATGGATGACTGGACTATATTGGAATATTTTGATGAATTCACGCACTTAAAATATTTAAATGACAATCATACCTAATTTGATACTGCATTTTTCTCTTTATTTGGACACAGCTTTACTCTCCACAATAAATATGTTACACAGTAGTGCAATGGAGCACTACCCAGCTAGAAAGACTCTTTGACTTCCCTTCAAAAGTGAGTTTACCTTTCTCCACAGTGACCATTGAAGAACAGCAGCCATGGCCCTCCACTATCCCATGGCCGTGGGCCTCAACAAGGGCCACAGGGTGACTAAGAATGTGAGCAAACCGAGGCACAGCCGCTGTAGCAGACATCTCACCAAGCACACCAAGTTCGTGCGGGACATGATCCGGGAGGTGTGCGGCTTCGCCCCCTATGAGCCAGCGGCGCGCCATGGAGCTGCTCAAGGTCTCCAAGGACAAGCACGCCCTCAAGTTCATCAAGAAAAGGATAGAGATGCACATCTGCACCAATAGGAAGGGTGAGGAGCTGAGAAACGTTCTGGCTGCCATGAGGAAGGCAGCTGCCAGGAAGGACCGAGGCCCCCTGGAATAAATAAAGCTTTTCAGGAAAAAAGTGATATGTGCCAACCAATTCAACCAGGAACTGCAAATAAGACCGCGACACCACATGATCAGTCCTCTGAAATGCTGTAGATGAGTCTCAGCTCAACAGATTTATGCCTCTGTTAGAAAGTCATTATTTCCTCTGCTAAGGATAATGTATTTAGCATGGAGTCTACAGAATTTATAGGGTCCCACTATGTAGAACAGACTCATATGTTCAGCCTCCCAAGCGCTGGGATTACAGATGCACACCACTACGCCCAGTCTCAATCCCCCTCTCAGTGCACCCGAGAGGTGAAGCCACCACATCTCATCTCACTGAGGACGTAGCCCCTGCCACTGAGCTCTGCCTAAGCAGACGCTTTAGTCCACTGAGCTATCTGGCCGACCCTACCATTGTTTTAAAAACACTGGAAAATGTTTAATGTGGAGATTATGGCGTGGTGTTTTATTTCCAATTTACAGACTAGCGTACATGATATTCTCATCATTAGCATCAGAAGTAGGTTCATAAGTATCAATTATCATGTCGTTTTTTAATTTCTGGTTCTAATTTTAGTGTGAGATAGTTTTAAGATTCATTCTTTTAATGTTGACATCAAATGTTTTACTGCGATACATAAACACAGAATGAAATTTAATTCAAAAGTGTCTGGGGTGTAATGGCGCCTCTCCTGACCATCACATCTAGTCTTCTTTCCCCAAAGCAGTCACAGCTACTAATGTCTTCTTCTAGAAAGGTATTGTATCTTTGTAAGTACATATATTCGAACAAATATATATTTTTGTTAAAACAATAACTCAAAGTACAGCTCTCATCACAGTGTTTATCCTTAGCTATTGAGATATGCACAGATCTTCATTTTAATAATTCTGAAGATTTATGTATTAGATAACATCTTTAAATACCCTAGATAAAAAAAGACTATGATAAAACTTTTAAGGAAAAGCCAGTAAGTGGGCACTTTATTTTTAAAATGTAGTACGACCATAAATAGGTGTGAGCTTGTTTCCACCTGAATGATTCACTTGGGAGGCTGAGAAGGGGAACCACATAGCACACCCTCTGAGTGCACCAACTCTGCAGTTCACCAGCCATTGATTATGGCAAAGATACTTAAAAATAGAATTGTTTGTCATCCAGAAAAAGTTCATAATTCTTATAACTTCCTTTGTGTAACTTCACCTATGAATCATAATCAACAGCACTGTGAAGTGGCATTTTTAATTATTTAACTTTAAGAAAATAATGACCACATTCATGATAGGAAATTTGAACCTGCACATGACATAACTGTATGCCTCTTTCACTTTCTCCAACATCCATTTTAACCCCTCTTCCCATCCTTATTTGTAAAAGTTTGTTTCCATTTTTTTCTTCATTTCTTTTCATTTTTATTTTCCATTCTTTACTATTTCCTCCTACCTCACTTGTTCGATTTCCCATTTAAACATTTTCTTCCTATTTCACAGTATCTATTATACATTTTTGTCATTATTTGTGCTTTTGGTTTCTACACCAGGGAAACAATGGAGTATTTACACATATATGCCTGATTTATTTCATTTAAAAGTATGCTCTCAAGGTACATTCAATTACCTAAAAAGGTCTCAAGCTTATTCTTTATGGCAGAGTAGTACTCTAGTATATATATTAAAAAATCTTCTTTATCTATTTATCAGCTGATGGGCATTTAGGATGCTTCTAAGCTTTAATTATGACAAATTTCCACTATAAATATCGGTGTGTGCATATATCACTGTGGTGTGATGCTTTTAATTGATTCAGGAAGATACCAAGAAGGGTACCAAGACTCAGGAAGATACCAAGAATAGCTGGGTCAAATGGAACCTCTAGTCCTAGGTTTTGGAGGGATCTCCACACTGATTTCCACAGTTGTTGTACCAGTGTACATTCCCACCAACAGGGGTGAAGGGTTCCTCTTTTGCCAAAACCCCACCTGTGTTTGTATTTGGGTGACTGACTTCTTGATAATAGCCATACTCTCTAAAGTGAAGTAGACTCTCAATGTTGTTTTAATTATAACCTCTCAAATGACCAGTAATGTTGAATGCCTTTTCATATATTTATTTGTCCTTTCGACTTCTTCATCTGAGAAGTGCCTGCTCACTTCAGGTGTCCATTTTTAGCTTAGAACTTTACATCTGGGGAGATCTGCTTCTTTTGAATTCTTCATATATTGCATATATTAGTCCTTTGCCTGGGGAACAATTGGGAAAAATTTTCCTACTCTGTGGGTTTCTCTTTACTCTGTAGGTGGTTTCTCTTGCTGTGCAAAAGTCTTTAATGAGATCCCAATTCTAGATTTTTGGGGATGATTCTTATGTGATCAGGGATTTGTTTATAGTCTTTGGCTATCCCGATGTCTTCAAGAGTTCCACATATTCTGTCTTCCTGCAGATTTAATGTTTCTGTTTTAATATTTAGATCTTTGATACATTTAGATTCTAGTTTATTAGACAACAAAAGGTGAATCTAGTTTTAATCTTCAGGATGAAAGCCAGTTTTTCAGCACCATTTACTAAAGACATTGTCTTTCTTCCAGTGAAGGTGTTTGGCACCTTTGTCAAAGGTAACATGGCTAACGTGACTAAAGTTGTTTATTCATCTTCTAATCTGCTCTGTTAATCCTGAAGTCCATTCTCTTGCCAGGGTCATGCTATTTTTAATCACAGTAGTTTTGTAGCAAAATTTCAAGTCAGGGATTATAATTCTTCCTGACTTGCCTTTATTGCCCAGAATTGGCTTTGCAACTCAAGTTCTTGTCTGGTTCCAAACAAATTTTCAGATGGTTTTTCTAATTCTGTGAGAGAAACTACTGGAATTTTTATCATGATTACATTAAGTGTGCATAACAATTTCGAAAGTATGACCATTTTCACTACATTAGTTCTTCCTAACCAAGAACAAGGGATATCTTTTCATTTTCTGAGATCTCTTCAGTTTCCTTTTATACTAATAATAATTATTATTGTTATTATTATTAAAGACCTTCATTAACAGGTACTTGAAGTTTGTTGACTTTTTGAAAAAAAATCAAGTTGTAAACTTTTATTACAAATTAATAATGAAGTTTTTAAAAATCTCGACTTGACCAGATAGTAAGCAATTTAAAAACCTTTAAAGGTGTATTGAGAAAAACCAGGCTTTAAAAAAAAAATTTGTTTCTACTAAAAAGAGATGCCTTTGAATAAAAATAATTAAAACCTATGCCGCATAGAAAATACAGATAGTTCTAGTTATTTGGTCAACAGGCAAAAAGCAAGCCAATGTTGCTTTTGGAATCTTCAGTTCCAATCTTCTGTTCATTTCTTATTGCTGGAATTTCCTATTTGTTTCTTTCTTGCTGGATGATTATATTGGATGATGGTTGAGATGTTAAGCTGGCATTTACTCAACCCACCCTGCTCAGCCTCGGGAGCAAACGAATTCTCTACTGGTGGATCGGCTGCTTTTGTCTCTTTGCCATCTTTGGGTTTAGTTTTCTGGATGTCTGTGCCAGTAAGTTGCCATGGTACTGACGCTGAGGTGGCTGCTGACCTTGGGTCTCATCCCCTTGATTTTCCTTGCCTTCTTCATTGCCATCCTCTCTAGGCTATCTTTGGAGAGGAAGGCCCCTGCAGCATCGTGGTCGATAAGCTCAATTGTCTACCTTGTTCTCCTGCACCCTGGTTGTCAGCACCCCCCATCACTTCTTGCACAGGAGGGTTGGAATGCTGTGGTCAAAGCCCATAAGGTCGCCTCATGTAGTTAGGTGGGAACCTTCGCCTATGGTGGGTAGGGCCAGCATTGTTGGGCCTGACCTTCAGGAGTGCTCTCCGATCCCTCATTCTTTTCCCCATTCTCACTGTTCTGATAGTTCTGCTGATAATTGTGTGGAGGACCCTTACAACATGGATAGCATCTATATTGGTTACAGTCTGCTACATATTTACTGCCTTGAACTGGAATTCCACCAGGGCCTGTAATGTTTGTTGCCTCTGCACCCTTTTCTTCTTCCATAACATCAGACTGCGTATTCTCTCCATCTCCTACACTGCTCAGGTCCTCCCTGGGGTTATTTTTCTTTATGGCAGTCTGGTGTACAAATACATCTTCCCTGGTGTCATTCCTGTTGATTAAGCCATATCCGTTTCTTACATTGAATCATTTTACTGCTCCCAAAACCTTCAATGTGATGAACTTCTTGTCCCTGCCAGCACGCGCCACTACCTGCACGGCTGCCAGTGGTACTGCGGGCTTGGTGTCAGCAGCACTGAGGGTAGGCATGGCAGGGTTCCAGGAGGCGGCAGGCGGCTGCTGGGCTCCAGCCTCGCTGCTCATGGTCGCAGTGATGGTGACTGGGGCTGGCGACAACAGCTGCAGCTCCTCTCAGGGTGTGATGGTATCTAGGCCTGCAGAGGTGGGGCTGCTCAGCGCTGTCTGGGGTCTGCTCTCCTTTCCCGCTATCAATACAACTCTCAATTTCCCTTTTTAAGAGTACTATATTTTTCAATGTAGAGTTATTTTTACTTCCTTCATTATATTGCTTTCTAGGTATTTAATTGTTTGGACGTTATTATATCATTATATTGATTCTTAGGTATTTAATTTATTGGTTGCTATTGTGAAATGTGTTTATTTCCTACTTTCTCTCTCAATGAGTTTTTTCTTTGTATTTAAAAAATGTTACTAATTTTTCAGTACTAACTTTGTATCTAACTATGCTACTGAATTTAGTTATTAAATCTACCTATCTTTCAGTGGACTGTTCTTGATCTTCTATATAGTGTACTATGCCATCTGAAAACAATGATAATTTACCTTCCTTTCATATAGTTGTTCCTTTTATTTCATTCTCTCATCTAATCGCTCTGGATAATGTTTTCAAAACAATATTGAATAAAAGCAGTGGTAGCAGACATCCTTCTCTTATTCTTGACTTATAGAATGAAAGTTCTCAGTTTTTGTCCATTTAGTAGGGTGTTGGTTGTTGGTTTCTCATAGATGACTTTTTTCTCACAATGAGATAAGGACTGTCTATTGCGATTTCTTATAGGGATTTGTCATGAATGAATGCTGGACTTCATCAAAAGGTTTTTCTGAATCTACTGAGATCATATTTTTTCTCTTGACCCTATTGGTGTGGTGTATTACATTCACTGATTTGTACTCGAATCATTCCTGCATCCCTGGGATAAATCCTACTTTGTCATGGTGCATAACCTTCTTTACGATTTGCCACATTCTGTTTGCCAGTATCTTATTGAAGATTTTTGGCATCTACATTCATTAGGAAGATTGGCCTATAGTTATCCTTTATGGTTGGATCTTTCTTGACTTTAGCAGCAAGATAATGCTTGGTTTCAGGAATGAATTTGGGATATTGCTACCCTTTCCATTTAATTTTCAGTTTGAGAACCACCAGCATTAGGTCTTCTCTAAATTTCTTATAGGATTAAGTAGCAAATCTGTCAGGGCCTTGGCTTTTCTTTGTTGGTAAGTTTTAGTTACATCCTCCATTTCATTGCCTTCCATTCATTTTTATATCATCTTTTCATTTTTATTTTATTTTTGGTACCAGAAATTGACTCAGGACCTTGTGTTTGCCAGGTAGGTGCTTCTCCTGCTGAGTGATAACCCCAGTCTATAATTTTTATATTCAGTTTTGGTAGTGATTCATACACATCCAAGAATCTGTCTGCTTCTGTGTTTTCCATCTTACTAAAATACAGCTTCTGTAAGTGGGTATTGATGATCTTCTGAATTTCACAGGGTCTGTTAGTTTAACCCTTTTCAATCCTAATTGAGTGAATTTGTATCTTTTCTTTTTTTGATAAGGTTGGCTAAATATTTGTCGATTTTATTGAATCTTTCACAGAATTAAACCTTTGATTCATTAATTCTTTGTATTGTATCCTTTACCTCTATTTCATTAAAATTTGTTATGATATTTAGAATTTGTCTGTTGTATGAGCTTTACACTTGGCTTGCTCTACTTTTTCTAGAAGCCTGAGGTTCAACATTAGGTTGATTATTTGAGCTCTGTTCTCCTGATATGGCTGTTCACCACTGTAAATTTCTCTGGTAGGATTTTTCTCATAGTGCCACATATATGCCAATATGCTGTTTTCATTATCATTTAATTATATAAACTGTCTAATTTCTTCTTTAATTTCATCTGTGACTCATTGGGTGTTCAAGAAAATGTGATTTAATTTCCATGTGTTTATGAAGTTTTTGTAGTTTGTTTTGCCATTGATATCCAATCATTGCACTCTGATCTGATAATATGCATGGAATCACTTCAGTTTCTTTACAATTATCTAAGCATGAGCCATGAGCTATTGTGCGCTCCATTTCAGAGAACATCCCATATGCAATTAAGAAGAATGGATATTCTGATGTCCTGGGGTAGAACACTCTATAGACATCTACTAAGTTCATTTGTTCAAACATTTGGTTCAGCTCTACTACTTCATTGCTGCTTTTTGTCTAGCTGATCTGTCTACTCATGATAATGAAGTATTGCGACCCTGCATTACAGTTGCGCTAGTGTTAATTTGGTTTTTCATGTCAGTTAATATTTGTATTATTTAGTCTGATGTCCTCGTATTCGGTGCATATACATATGTGTGTGTGTGTGTGTGTATTTATGATTGTTATCTCTTCCTCATATATTGTTCCATTTACAAGAAAGTAATGACCCTCTCTGTCTTTCTTAATCAGTCTTGACTTGAAATCCACTTTGTCTGCAGATAGGGTAACTTTCCTTCCTCTATTCTGTCTTCTGGCTCAGGGGGTATTATTTTTCATCCTTGGAATTTCTGTCTGTGAACTTGTTTTTGAATTGTGTTTCTTGTATGCAGGATATTGTTGGATCACATTTTTTAATCCATTCTGTCAATCTGTTTCTTTTGGTTGATGAATTCAGATCATTAACATTGATAGCTATGACTGATCTCTACTAGTTTATCCTTCTCATGTTATTTTTCTGTTGTTGCCTCCCTTTTATCTCCTCTGTCTAAGGCTTGCCATGATTTTTGGATTCATTCTGCTTAGGCTTATGGAATTATAATCTTTGTCTTCTCTTTCTAGAATGTCTTTCAAACTATATATTTCAACTATATTGCTTTGGTGATCATGAATTTCCTCAGTTGTTCTTTGTCTTGGAAATATCGGTCTCTGTTAAGAAACTTGCTGCGATTCTGATTCATAGGTGATTTCTTTTCTCTAACAGTTTTTAATAAATCTGTTCTCATGTTTAATTTTGGGATCTTGACTATTATATGCCTTGGTGTAGATTTTTTTATCATTGCTGACTGGCATTCTATGTGCCTCAATCATGTGTATGTCAAATTCTTTTTCCCTGAGTAGGAAGTTGTCTTCCATTACTTCTGTGAACTGCTTTGTTATGTTGTTTTCACTCTTCTGTTTTTTCGTTGACTTCAGTCAACCTTTTGCTATTTTTCTTTGCATCATCTAGTAGTAGTTAGATTGATTTCTTTTAGTTCCTTACTATTTAAAAAAAAAATATTTTCATGACTACTAGCCATAATCCTGCCTTCTATACCTATGACTTGTTCCTCACTTTGGCTCACTCTATGCTGTATGTTCTCACAGAATCTTTGATTTCTTAGATATCTGTTGTAATCTGTTTCATCAATTCTATTTCTTTCTTATGTTGAACATTCACGGTTTCCATTTTTCTAACCTCCTCTACTTGTTTCATCTGTACCTCTTCTAGAGTCACTAACTGTGCCTCTCATAATCATGTAACTGCAGTTACCTGAGAAATTATTTCTGATTTGATTTTTTCTAGAGATTTATTCATCTGCTTTGTTACTTCTGCTCTTAACACATCAGAGAGTCCAGCTGAGTGGCTTTCAAATTGTTCCACCTCATTGGCCCCTGGGTTTGCCTATGGTAAGCTGGAATCTGGGGTTCAATACTGTTTAAGTGCCTTCTCACATTCTTTTCTTTTTAGTTTAATTCATGAATTAATGCTTGAAAATTGCTTATGCCACATAGTTTTATTACTACTCAGAGCCTTCAGGAAATGACTACTTCTCAGGTGTCTTGCAGTTGTAGCTGGATTTTGGGTTTAAGTCTGTTGTATGATTCTACCTCTTCAATTTATTAGGGATGAGAAGTTGCTGCCTGCTTGGCCAAGACCCTTGTTCTTTAGCACTGAACTGTAGTATTTGTATGATCCTTAGGAAATCTTAATTTTGGCTTACCAAGAGCAACTGGTTAGCATAATGATGTCACTTCAGCTAAAGTGGCACAATCAGCAAAAACAATAGCAAAAAAAGGTTAGAATATGACAAACTGCAGTAACTATTAGTTTGCTACTTTTAACTGTATGAATTAGATTTATGGTTATATAGCAAAATTGAAAACAAACCAGAAAATTGTATATCATAAATAAGTCTACAATATGTTAATTTTACCCAAAAGGAAAAAGAATTAGATGTGTTAGAGGGAGAAATAGAAAAAGAGGAAAATAATAGAGGTAAAACTGAAGGACAAAAGAGGGTCATGCAAACTCTGAGAAACTAGTGAAGAAGAGAGGAGAAAAAGAGGTAAGAAAGAAATAAAAACAAGAGCAAAACAGAACAGCAGCAACAACAGAAAGTACTAGGCACTATGTTCATACTCAAAAACAAAAACAATCAAAGCAAAACAAAAACAAGAAAAAGAGAGGGGGAAAAAAAGATGGATAAATGCCCCAACTAAGATGTGTCTCTGCTGTCACTGGTAGACAATGTAGGTAGAGACCAAGTTCAAGATCATTAATCCAGGGAACAAGCTGCAGCTCCACAGGAGGGGGCAGTGGTTCATCTAGGTGAGCCTGTACCCTCAGCTCGCCTGAAGTTCAGTCCAATTTCTGGCTATGAGCCTGGAACCAGACCTATTCAGGTAACCTGCGCTAACCGGTGCTCCTCCAGCAGGCTTGGATTCGGCTCCCTGCTGGCTTAAGTTGGCTGACTCCCAGCCAGTGTGAACTCAGCTCCCTGATCCCCAAACTGGAAGCTGCTAGATTAGGCTGCAATTGCTCTAAATCTGAGCTCAGAGGGACCCTCTCCAAGATGATTCCCAGCCAATTGAACTTTGCTGGGGGATGTCTGAACCCAAAATATCACACCATCTGGTGTAGATCACTGTGTCCACAGCTCCCTTTCACTAGTGTGTTATCTCTGTGGAGGCCTCCAAGCTCATCAGCAGTCTTGATGTACCTGTGCAGGTTTGAGCTTCCCCTCCCACACGATGAATCATGACTCAGGGAGAAATCACTGCCTGCCTGTTGTGGCCTTCTTCATTGAATTCTGTCTGTGTCTCTTGGCTCCCACTGTGGGCTTCAACTCTTTTTTTTTTTTTTTCAGGACTATATAAAGTACTTAGATGAACCCTTATTTAAAAGGTCATTGAAAATTTCTATGAAACAGTACCAATCTTATGTTGGGCTATACACATATGTTTTTTCATATATGTGCGTGTGTGTGTGTGTGTGTGTGTGTGTGTGTGTGTGTGTGTATAAAGGACAGGGAAGAAGTAATATAAAGTCAACAGAAAATTGAAATATACTTTTTAAATTTTCCAATACTAAGAGAAGATATACAATGTCTTTTAGATAAATTGTAATTCAAAGATATAGTATAAATCTTAAAACAAAATTAAGATTAAGAAATTTTCAGAAAATTAAGTACTAATTGATTAAAAATTAACTGTTTCAAAACAATTGAACTAAGGAAAACTTTTCATGACACTAAGGAAGTAATAAAAATAAAACATAAGATAAATACTGAAATGGCAAATAAATGACTATCACTTCTGACAGTTTGGGGATAGGATATCGCACAAAATTCTAGTGTGTTGTGGACATGGATAATGACCATGACACTTACTGGTGGCCAGGTGTCACTTGTGGGACTGAGCTACAGCTATTTCTTTGAAATCCACCCTGTAGACCCATATGGAATCATGACCCATAGAGTGCAAGAGAAGTCCATTTGTAGAGTGTGCTCATGGAAATGTTTTGCTGCTGTACACAAAAGAATAACTGAAAGACTGCTTTTGTATACCTCTTATTCTCCTATGTTTGGGCTTCAATTCTTACTTCAGATCCTTCCTGGGTCTTGGGGACCTATCTTGCTCCTTCTTCTCCTCCTCACATTGTTAGGTCCCAGTGTCTGCCTACCAAAGCTCAGAATGGCTCTGTCTTGCTTACTTTTCTCTCTTTCCTGGAATAAAATACCTGACACCCAGAGTATTTTTATTTTTTTAATAATTTTATTGAAAAAGAAGTAACAATGAGACAGTTTCAAAACAGGTTATTAAGACAGTTACAATAATTAATACATTGTATATTGTTGCCTTTGTAGAAGTTATTTATAGTACAAGATGAAGACATGATATCTTCTCTATACACTATTAGTTCAAAATTTTCTTCTCATTGAAATAAGAGGAAGTAGCTGTATAGCTATGCTAACTATTTTGTATACACCACTATATATTTTTTCACTATAAAATAGTCCTTTATTTATATCCCCCTTTTTGTTTACTTTTGTCAAAGATGTGTATTCCATTGCTATTCATATATTGTAGGTGCATGAATTCAGAAAAGTAATCCAATATAGTCCAGTAGTCTATAATATTAATGGGTTA
>PVKA01035324.1:12067-22813 GCA_004027165.1 Ctenomys sociabilis
TTTTTTTTTTTTTTTTTTTTTTTTTTTTTTTTTTTTTTTTTTTTTTTTTTTTTTTTTTTTTTTTTTTTTTTTTTTTTTTTTTTTTTTTTTTTTTTTTTTTTTTTTTTTTTTTTTTTTTTTTTTTTTTTTTTTTTTTTTTTTTGGCAGAACCGGGGATTGAACTCAGGCTCTTGCACTTGCCAGGGAAGCACTTATTCCACTGAGCCATTTCCCCAGTCCCAGCTTTAATTTTTATACTTCATTTTTATACATTTTTGCTGAATTGTTAAGACCAAAATAAAGCAAGACCTATATAACAAGAAATGTAACTTCTGTATCTGACTGCATGTCCCTTCAGGATTTATCCTGCAACCCTGTCCCGTAGTTTAGAAGTCATTTACTTGAAATTAATGATTTGGGGAGAGTTGGTGTTCTGATTTAGATCTAAAATGTCTTCCAAATGTCATTTTTCAGAGTGTGGCTTTGGGGAGATGGAGATTAATTCATTGGTAAATTCATAGCTGAATGTGTTGTTGGAACATAAGGTCTGGTTGGAAAGGAGGGGATGTAACTTGGCCCAGCGTGCTCTTGTCCCCTTCTCTCTTCTGCCTGCTTGCTGCCACAGGTTGAACATCTTTCCTATACTAGACCCCTCCAAGAGGTCATTTCTGCCTTGGAGCCAGCCAACCATACATGGACTACACCCTCTGTAATCATAAGCCAAAATAAACCACTGGTACTTAACTTGAGAGTGTTGGGTATCTTGTGTCAGTAACAGGAAAGTGATGAATACAATTGGATTCCCAAAGGTATGGTATTTCAGAATTACCCACAGGATAGATATCTTGGATTAAGAAGGAAACCCTTAACAGATTTATACTGAGATTTGGAAGACATCTTCATGTAGGAGATACCTTGAAAGAAAAAAAAGGTAGAACACCTTAAATGGCCACTAGAATTTTAAGGGGAAAGTTTGGCCACAGTCAAATAACCCTTAATAAATAAAACATAATTCTGCTAGCTGAAAATCTAACTCTAGTAAACAGCACCAGCTGCACTAAAGGTTGCTGTCAGCACAGTGTCCTCTAGTGGTCTAAATCCATACTGCATGTTAAAAATAAAAATCCCCCTCATTCATAAACTGAACGACTCCATCTCTCTTATGATCACTTAAGACTAAGCAGTGAACATGAAAATTATTTTTCAGGTTTCTAGATTATTTTCCACTTATATCAATAGACAAAAAAATATGGTAAGTGAAATCATCCTATGGAAATCGGTGTGGAGCTTCCTTAAAAATCTAGAATTAGAGGTCTCATTCAAGTCAGCTATTCCCCTCCTGGGTATTTTTCCAGAAGAACTTAAAACCTCATTCCACAGTGACACATGTGCACCCATATTTATAGTAGTGCATTTTATCATAGCTAAATCTCAGAACAACCCAGATGCCCATCAACAGAAGAATGGATAAAGAAAATGTGGTACTTTCATACAATAGAGTATTAGTCAACTATAAAACAGGATAAATTCGAGATTTGTGTTGGTAAATGGATATAACTAAAGAACATACTACTAAGCGAAATAAATCTGCATGTGCAAACATTGTATTGTTTACTTAGAGTGAGAACTTGATAGAAAAAAATGGAATCTGAAGGGTACAGTAATTGCTAGGCAAAGGGAATGAACTTTTTCAAAAGCAAACAGCCTCCACCCCCAAGACCTCCAAGCGAGCAATTGCCCTGATCCACAACCAGCATGTCCTGCCCTGCAACTCCCCAGAACCCCTGCCGCCATGCCCACCCAGCTAGTGAGAACTTTTGCGAATCTTCTGGCCCCTCATCCACCCAAGCCCGGCCCAGTGAGTGTGTGGGAGAACTTTCGGCTTCTGTGTGGGCCAACACATCCGGAGCCCCTGCCCCCAAGCCCACCGAGCAAGTAAGAAGTTTTGTAATTCTTCTGGCCCCTGATCCAGCCCAGCACAGCCCAGTGAATGTGTGGGAGAGCTTCGACACTCCAAGGTGCTCACTGGGCCAGGGGCACAATGGAAGGACCACAGGCTCACAGTTGTGCCACAAAGGCTGCAGCAAAAAGGAGCTGAACACAACAGCTACATCCAGGCTAGACATAACTGGATAATCTCAAAATTAATACATTGGCACCTGAATCTCATTACAACTAAGACTGTAACTGCACCAAAGCTCTAGACGAAAGGTCTGAGGTCAGTGCTATACAAAATGATAAAGCCGAGGAGCAAAATGCAATCTCAAGCCTCCAGCCCACCAATGATAAGTGCACAGGACACTAGCTCAACTGAAATGAATAAATTAACAGAGTTTGAAGCAAAGAAACAACAGCAGAAAGGTATAGAGGAAACCAGACCACAATTAATGCCTGAAATACAAAAAGAAATTTTTTAATACTTAGCATCTGAAGTAATAAATCAAATCTAGAAACATAAGGGGGAAACTCAATGCCCACCCAGAACAAATGACAAGAAAACTATTTCAGCTGAAACATAGGAATTAAAAGCATCACAAGAAAAGAAACAACAACAGAAAGGTAAAGAGGAACTCACAGCAGAAATAATATCTGAAATAAAAAAGGAAATCTGTGAATCATAGCATCTGAAGTAGAGAATCAATTCCAGAAATATATGGAGCAAACCCAATTTGGAAAAAACTCTGCAGTAAAAGAATTAATAGCTACCTCTAAAGAAGACATTGTTAAAAACAGAGATTAGAAATATGACAGATTGCTTGAATGAGCACTACAGGAAAGAAATAGATAGTATGAAGCAGAGTCAAAGAAATATGGAAGAACTTAGAATATCAATCACAAGTCTACAAAACCATCTGACTGAAAGCGAAGACAGAGTTTCAGATCTTGAAGACACTGCTGCAGCTAGTAAAAAGGTGAGAAAGGATCTCTTAAAAACAATAAAGATGCAGGAAAAAATAATCCATCACCTGCAAGATGATGCAAGGATAAACAATGTGAGATTAATAAGCATCAATGAGAAAGAAGGACTCAATACAAACAATATAAAAAGAATATCGGCAGAAGTAATCGCAGAAAACTTCCCAAATATGAGGAAATAATCTAACATTCAGGTAACTGAAGCATACAGAATGCCAAATAACTTCAACCCAATTAAAAACACAACAAGACATATAATAGTCAAGACCTCAGAAATACAACTCAAGAATAAAATACTGAAAGCTGCTAGAGAAAAGAAGCAGATCACATTCAAAGTAAAACCCATCAGAATTACAGCCAGCTCCTCTTCACAAATCATGAAGGCAAGGAGAGCATGGAGCAGAGTACTTCAAGGCCTCTATGAAAACAAATTCCAGCCCAGACTACTATGCCCTGCAAAACTCTCTTTCAAGTTTGATGGAGAAGTGAAATACTTCCACGACAAAGAACAACTAAAGAATTTCATGATGACAAAGCCATCCCTACACAGGCTACTGAAAGATGTTCTACAGAGGGACCACAATGACCAGAACTCAATGAATGAGAACAGAAGGAACCCACTAAATAGGGCAAACAATTAAACACAGGACAAAAAAGAAAAAAGAGCAAACAACAGCAGGTAAATAACTTGACAATCATAAGTCAACTCATTTCAATTATAACCATCAATGTAAATGGACTCAATTCACCAATTAAGACAAATAGACTGGCACAGTGGATTAGGAAACAAAACCCAACAATATGCTGTATACAAGAAGCACACTTAACTCAAAAAGACATTCATAGGCTTAAAGTCAAAGGATGGAAAATAATACTACATGCCCCAGCACCTCAGAAAAAAGCAGGAGTAGCAATTCTGTTCTCAGACAGTCTCAACTTCAAACCAAGAAGGACCAAACGAAATAAAGAAGGCCACTATATATGGGTTAGGGGAAACATTCAAGAGGAAGAGGTAACACTCATAAATATCTATGCATCAAACATAGGAGCACCCAACTATGTAATACAAATCTTAATGGGCATGATAAATCAAAATATCCAAGACTAAAATCTTAACAAGAGACCCTAACACTGCCTTATCTCAAAAAGATAGTCAATTAGACAAAAAATTAGCAAAGAAGTAGCAAAACTGAACCAGCGCTTAGAGCAAATGGACCTGGTGGACATACAGAGTGTTCCACCCAACCACAGCTTAATATACATTTTCTTCAGCTTCACATGGGTCATTTTCTAAAATAGACCACATACTAGTCCACAGGTCATGCTTAAACATATGCAAGGAAACAGAAATTATCCCATGCATATTATCTGATCACAGTGCAATGAACTGGAGCTAAGTGACAAAAGAAACCAGAAAAATCCACTAAATTCATGGAAATTAAACAACACCCTACTCAGCAATCAATGGGTCACAGAAGAAATTAAACAAGAAATTAAACAATATCTACAATTTAATGAAAATTGAACCACAACTTATAGAATTTATGGGATGCAATGAAAGCAGTGCTCACAGGGAAAATCACAGCTATGAACTCACGTATTAGGAAAACACAATGGGAAAAAATAAACACCCTAACATTGTATCTCTGACATCTAGAAAAGGAAGAGTAAACAAAACCCAGAGTCCAAAGACAGGAAGAAATCATAAAGTTTAGAGCAGAAATTAATTCAATTGAGATGAAGAAAACAGTTCAAAGAATCAATGAATCAAAAAGCTGGTTCTTTGAAAGACTAAATAAAATTGATAAGCCCCTAGCTAACCTCATCAAAAAGAGGAAAAAAAAAATTCAAATGGAAGCAATAAGGAATGAAAAGGGTGAAATCACCACAGACCCAGTGGAAATTCAGAAGATTACCAATAACTACTTCGAGAATTTATACGCTCACAGAATAGAAGACACAGAAGAAATGGACAGATTTCTTGAAAGGTACAAATTACCAAAACTGAACCAAAAAGATACAACAACTCTCAATAAGCCAATAACAGCCAATGAAATATGAAACATAATAAAAAGCCTACTGACAAAGAAATGTCCAGACCCTGATGGAGTCACACCTGAATTCTACAAGAAATTTATAGAAGATATAATCCCCACACTCCTCAAACTCTTCAATGAAATTGAAAAGGAAACAGTCCTCACAAAATCATTTCTGGAGTCATGTATTATACTGATTCCAAAACCAGGAAAAGACACAACTAAAAAAGAGAACTATAGGCCAATCACCCTCATGAACATAGATGAAACAAAACTTAATAAAATCCCAGCAAATAGAATAACACAAATCATCAGAACATCATACACTATGACCAGGTAGGATTCATCCCAGAGATGTAAGGATGGTTTAATATTTGAAAATCTATAAATGTAATACACTATATTAATAGACTGAAATCTAAAAACCACATGATCATCTCAACTGATGCAGAAAAATCTTTTGACAAAGTCTAACACTCATTCATGTTCAAAGGCCTACAGAAAATTGGAATAGAAGGCCTCTACCTCAATTTGATAAAAGCCATCTATGACAACCCAACAGCTAATGTAATTGCAAATGGGGAAAAACTGAAATCTTTTACTCTTAGATCCAGTAAAAGACAGGATGTCCTCTATCACCACTCCTATTCAATATAGTTTTGGAATCATTAGCTACAGCCATTAGAAAAGAGGGAGAAATAAAATGAATAGGAATAGGTAAAGAAGAAGTTAAATTATCACTATTTGAAGATGATATGGTACTTTACTTGGAAGACCCAAAAAAACTCCACCAAGAAGCTAAGAATTGATACACAAATTCAGTGGCATAGCAGGATACAAAGTCAGTACTCAAAAGTCAATAGCATTCCTCTACACAGATAACAAACACACTGAGAGGGAAACTATACAAACAATACCTTTTACAATAGCACTACAGAAAATGAAATACCTTGGAATTCACTTAACCAAGGAAGTCAAAGATCTTTTCTTGCAAAATTATAGTACCCTAAGAAAAGAGATCATAGAGGATTTCAGAAAATGGAAAGATATTCCCTGCTCCTGGATAGGAAGAACCAATATTGTGAAGATGGCCACACTCCCAATATTGTTGTACAGATTTAACACAGTCCCTATTGAACTGCCACCACCACACCTCCCAGACCTAGAGAAATCATTCCTAAAATTTATTTGGAATTACAAAAGACCTAGAATAACAAAAGGCAATCCCAGCCAACAAAGACAAGGCTGGAGACATCACAATTCCTGACTTGAAATTATACTACAAGGCTACTGTGATAAAAATCAATATGGTATTGGCAAGGAAATAGACCTGAGGATCAGTGGAATAGATTAGAAGATGCAAAAGCCTCTACAAACCAACTCAGCTACCTAATCTTTGACAAAGGGGCCAAACATGTTTACTGGAAGAAAGATAGCCTCTTTAACAAATGGTGCTGGAAAAACTGGTTCTCTACATGCCAAAAACTAAAACTTGATCCAGGTCTATCACCATGCACTAAGCTAAAGTCAAAATGGATTAAAGATCTAAACATTAAGACAGAAACACTCAATCCCCTGAAAGAGAACTCTTGAAGACATAGAGTTCATGAACAAACATGTATTCACACAGGAAACACTTGAAAGAATCAACAACTGTGATCAACTCTTATTGAGAAGTTTCTGCATGTCAAAACAAATTAACAAAGCGAAAAGACAACCCACAAATTTTGAAAAAAATCTTAACTAATAAGCACTCAGACAAAAGTCTGCTCTCTAGAATTTATAAAGAACTAAGATACATTAGGGCCCTCAATTTAAAGACCCAATCCAGAAGTGGGCATCTGAGATGAATACACACTTCTCAGAGGATGAAATTAAAGAAGCAAATAGATATATGAAAAATGCTCCACATCACTAGCCATCCATGAAATGCAAGTTATAACAACACTGAGATACCATCTCACTCCAGAAAGAATGGCTATCATAAAGAAATCAACCAACAACAAATGTTGGAGAGGAGTGGGGAAAAGGGAAAACTTTTCCACTGCTGGTGGGAATATAGACTGGTGCAACCATTGTGGAGATTCCTCACAAAACTAGGACTGGAAATCCCATTCAAGCCAGCTATCCCCCTATTAGGAATTTTCCCAGAGGAATTGAAAACATCATATCATAGGGATATATGTGTACCTATGGTTATAGCAGCACAATTTGTGATAGCCAAATCTTGGAAACAACCAAGATGCCTGTCACATGAGGAATGGCTGAAAAAGATGTAGTATTTTTATACAATGGAGTATTGCTCAGCTATAAAGTATGATAAATTTGAAACATTTATGTTTATGTGAATGCCACTCAAACATGTACTCATAAGTGAAATAAACCAGACAGACATGTGCAAATATCGTATAGTCTCCCTAGTATAAGAAATAAAAAGAAGAAATACAAATAGAAAGATATAACAACTGAAAAGAATTTAGTCAAATAGGGTAAACTGAACTGCATATGTTGCAGGGTAATAATCAGCTTCTCTTCTGGGTGGTTAACAACCTAAGTTTGCAGATTAAAAATTGGAGAAATGGAAGGGCTGCAAGGTCTGCCAACATTTTGGCCCTAGCCTTTAAGGTCAGTGAAGACTCAGGACATGGGAGAACCTGTACTCCCATGTAACATCATGTAACTCAGTTGTGCCCCAAATTTTCTGACCAAAGAGATTATGGAGCCACAGAGGAATGTGATCAATGATCTATAGTGTGCCTAAGGAGAGTCACATGGAGAGAAAACTTTCTCTCAGGCTTTCACAGAAAGCAAACTGGTCAAGCAATGGCTGTGATTCATCCACAGCTGACACTGGCAAAGGATCTACAAAGTGAGGTACAGATTTATAGGACAAACCCTGAGGGGACTTGAGTGACCTCATCAGATACAGAAGTTACATTTTTTGTTACATAGTTCTTGCTTTATCTCAGTCTTAACCATCTAGCAGAAAAGTATAAAAATGAGGTATACAAAATAAGGCCATACTAATAAGCTGAGCTATAAATGGCTCTAGTCAACAACTTCTTCGGATAACCCACTACTATTATGGACTGCTGGAATGCATTGGATTGTTTCGCTGAATTCAAGCACCTATAATAATTCAATGACAATAAAATACCCATCTTTGACAGGACTAAACAAAAAAGAAGAGGGCATACAAAGGAAGAACCACTCTGTGTTTGTATAAACAGTACAGTTAGGATAAACATGCAGTACTTTTGTGTAATTCTATGAGAAGAAATATTTTCACTAATAGTGTTTGAACAGGATATCTTGTCTGCTTCTTGTACTATGGATAACCATTAGGAAGATAACAATGTAAAAAGTATTAATTATTGAAACTGTACTATAATTCAGCCTTAAAAAAAAAGATAAGTATACAGCTACATTCTCTTAATTCATTGATTAGAGGCATCTGCTCTAATAGTGTTTGTAAATAGAATATCATGTATGCACTTTGTACAACAAAAAACACTACAAAAACAATATGAAATGTATTAATTATTGAATCTATCCTACTAATTTGATTTAAAACTGTCTCATTGCTATTTGTTCTTCAATAAAAGAAAAGAAAAAGAAAATATTAATGAATATTTTTTAAAAAAGCAAATAGTTACTGAGTTGAAAAGCACAGGAGAGCAAGTAGGGGAAGAGATTTATCTAGGTATGTAAGCAGGATGGTTTGCAAAACAGTGCTGTGGGTTTCTTCTTGTCTATGGAATGAGGCAGATAATACTTCATTTGTTTCATCTCCTTTTTTCAATTTTTTCTCCTTTTTTCGCTCTTAATTTCTTATATATTTCTTTCCTTTTTTCTTCTTCCACTTGCATGCATATGTCTGTCAATATGAATAACTGTTTGGAAGGCAATACTATCCATTAAACAATTACTATCAAATTCATATTACTTTGTTAAGTGAAATTCTATATCACTTGTAATTTTTCATGAGAAGCTATTTAACACCTATTAGAATAACCAGAAATAAAGGACTAGTCATATTAAATACTGGAACAACGAAAAGAAAGAAACCATCCTGACTGTGTGACTAAGAGCACGTGGTCGAGTGCAGCAACTACAAGAGTGGTTCTGGGTCCAGCAGCCGGTGATGGGAAGACTTTCTATGCTGCTTACTGGCTTTGGTATTAGATAAATGCATCAGTCTTCTGCTTCTCAGCTGACACACCTTCAAAGTGGGGACAATAACTTTAACTCATAGAATAAGCTTGATAGTAGTTTTATGAAATAATAAATATGATTCAACAAACCAGGAGGAACCAGAATTCAGAATCTTTTTCTTCAACTAAAACCATTGTAATGTGTTTATTGTACGATTATTAGGGACCATTGCCATTCTACTGATACATTGGAGCACTATAAATGACTATTTTAGATTATGTTACACAGTTCTACCACAGGCTGGATTTTAGCATACTAAGGAATATTATATAGATTACCCAAGTCAGTAGATGGAATTGATTCTAAAATATAGGTTTTTGGTTTGGTTTTGCTTTTTGTACTAGAGATTGAACTCAGGACCTTGCACTTGCCAGGCAGGTGCCTGTGCTGCTGAGCTGTCTCCCTGGCCTTAAGATATAGGTTAAACAAGTCAGTAATTCCACAAATGAGAAGGCTCAAGGCATAGAGGTTAAATGTCTCATCCCAGGTCATACAGTTGGCAGAACCACGACCATCCATAACTGAAGATGACTCGTAGGCCAGCACCTCTTTTTCACACAGCTCTTTCACTCTTCTTACTCTAAAACTCACTGCCAGTCATACTCCAACCTAAGAAAACAGAGAAACAAACTTCTTTTCCAATGCATGTTTTAGACATAACAGCTATTAGTTACCTGTCAGATGCAAAGCTAATGTAACTGTTAAGATTATATAAGGAAAAGATATTGAAAGAACTATCATGAAAGTAAAAGAGCAATGAGTTCAAGACACGACTGAAGCATTTTTATCAGACCTTCAAATACAGAAGGTCTGGACAAATGAAGGAATCACTTCACCACACTTACTCTCTGGTCCATCAGCAAGACTATTTCTGCTTCCTTCTCTGCCCACAGTCCAACCTTGGGATTCAGCTCACTAGTCCAGCTATTAGCTCTTGGGCTATTTTTCTCCCTTCCTTTCTATTTCTATTTTTCACTTCTTCTTCTTGAATCTGGGAAGCATAACTTAATAGCATCACCATTTACACTATAATGTAGACTTAAAACCCGGAATAGATTTACCTTTTTTTTAACTTTCAATATTTTTACTTGTTATTTATTTTATTTTTTATTTTAATAAGAAAAAAACATAAAATAGCAATGAAATAATTTCAAAACAGGTTAGTAGGACAATTACAATAACTGATACATTGCTTATTGTTGTCTTCATTGATTCAGAGGACAAGATGCAGACATGATATCTTGTCTAAACAATATTAGTACAAACCTTTCTTGTCATTGAACTAAGAGAAAGTAGCTATATACCTATCCTATTTAGCATATACAGATATATTTTTCACAACAGAACAGTCCTTTATATTTTTAGTTAAATAGGTCTTGTTTTAACCTGCTCTTAACCACGAGCTATAAAAAGTAAAGCTATATTAAGAGCCGGGCGTGGTGGCGCATGCCTGTAATCCCAGCACTGGGGAGGCTGAGGCAGGAGGATTGTTGTGAGTTCGAGACCAGCCTGAGCTACAAAGTGAGCTCGAGGCCAGCCTGAACTGCATAGTGAGACCCTGTCTCAAAAAGACAAAAAAAAAAAAAAAAAAAAAAAAGCA
>PVKA01035325.1:0-22714 GCA_004027165.1 Ctenomys sociabilis
TCGGAAGGTGCCTGAATTGTGGAGGCCCTGCTCCAATTCCACGTAGTAATCTATTGAGGAACTCTCCGCTGAGTGCACTATTTGGACGATGGCCCTGCTTGGAGGTTTATCAATGCAGTATGATCTAGGATGCTATGTTTCCATTTTTGATTTCTTGTTCTCTATTTTTTCAGACTGCCATAGATTGAGTTGCCGTCCTTTACGTGATTTCTCCCATGCCTTCTTTGTGTTGGAACCAGCAAACCATGCCTG
The DNA here is from genome assembly GCA_004027165.1 of Ctenomys sociabilis. Lineage (NCBI taxonomy): Eukaryota > Metazoa > Chordata > Mammalia > Rodentia > Ctenomyidae > Ctenomys > Ctenomys sociabilis. The sequence continues at coordinate 253 of PVKA01035325.1, forward strand.
AACTGAAGCCCCTGAAATCCTAGCAAAAGTAGACTTTTCCTTTGTCCTAGTGACCAAAAAATGATAATGCGTTTGTATTTCTTCGCCTCCTGTCTTCAATCATCTTGATGCATATGAGTCATAGTTTGTATTGTAGTACTGGAGATCATGCTCTATTCCTTTTTTTTCTTTTCTGTGTGTGCTCCAGTTCTGGTATTATCAATTGAGCCATCTTCTAATTCACAGACTGTTCAAGAACTACCAAATTGTGATGCTAATCTAATGATTTTTTAAATATTTGAAAACACTGGTTTCACTTTTAGTCTTAAAGTTTTGTTTTGATCTTCTCTGTACTTTCAGTTTCTCATACATTTATCCATATTGCCATTGTTTCTTAAAAATTACTGAATCTATGTAAAACATTGTTTTCATGAAACTGTCAGTTAAATAGGCATTAGGGTATCTTCTATTAGTTTTTTTCTTTTTTAAACAATTTTATTTTAGGGAAGGGTCTCACTACTAGATCAGACTTATAATGATCTTTCTATTTACAGCCTCCCAACAGCTGGGATTACAGGTGTGTGCCAACACCATGCCCAGTTTCAATTGCCTTCTCAGTGAATCCCAGGGGTGGGACAGGTATGGCAGCCCCAGGGATCGAACCTCCAGCCCCTGCACCTGCTTGCAGATGCTTTAACCTGCTGAGCTATTTGGCCAGCCCCGTTTCTTTCTATTGTATACGTTACATTTATGCATTTCTTTGGTTGTATATTTGTGAATTTATGGTGCACTTCGTAAGTCCACATTGGTAAGAATATGATTATGCTGTCTTCCTTGAGGACTACTTCATATATTTTATTCAGAAGTAATTAATTTATTGAGTTGAAATAATGATGGTATGCATATTTTGTTTATTGTTTGCCAGGACATGTCTAGAGTTAGCTTTTATTTTTATTTTTTTTTTGAGACAAGGTCTCACCATGCATTTTTTTTTTTTTTGAGACAAGTAGAGTTAGCTTTATTGAGGCATGATTAGCTCATTTCACAATCGCCATGGCCTCTACTGTTCCAGCAAGCTTGTAGTGAAATCGTTAAGCATTATATAGTCTCAACCCCAGATCTCCTGGAACTATGGGAACCTCAGAAAGTGCACTGAGCTCACAGCAGCTTTCCAGAATCGATCTCCTAGTTGTCAGTTCTCATTCTATACACAGAGCCATGCATCAGCCCATTGAAGGTGATGTTTGCACAGATTTTTGGTGCATCTTCCCTTAGACGCCTTTCTTTCCCCACTAGCTTTGTTAGGTGTGCCTGTCTGTACCATCCTCAAATTTGATCCATTGTTTTTCCAGCCCACTGTGAAGGGTGATCTCAGGATTTCACTTACCTAAGATTTCATATGAAATACGGTCTAAAACAGAATGATAGGGCATGTGAACTTCAGATTAGCTATCTCCCATTATGAAATGGATTAAAGAACTGTATTTTTAAGGACCTGAAAGTAAACATAAGTTTACTTTTTCCTTTACTTATGATGGTAGGGTAAACCTTGCAGCACTGTACTCTCACATGGCCAGACCCAAGCCATTAAATTAAGATGTGGAACAATTACTTAACAGATCCTGGCTTCTTGTTTCCTTGAAGGGCTCTACTTCACATAGCAGTGTGTATTGTCAGTGTTCAGGAAATCTTCATATACGTTCTCTCATTTGCAGTGCTTTATGATTACTCCATCCTGTTTTATAAATGCTATAAATTCTTTTGTCCATTATTTCACAATGTATTTTGAAGTATTCTCATCTTGATTGCATGATTTTTACTAAACTAAAATACATTACCTGAATTCCTTGAATATGCCTAGGTGGTTAAATATCTTCCTTTTATGAGATAAAGTTTTGTTTTGACTTGTGTGTTTTATTTTAATAACTATGACTCTGCAAATTATGTAATTATGATAACATTAGATTGCCAAAATATTATGATCTATTATTTAAAGTCATCACTATGAGTTTGAGATTACCTACTATTTACTTTTCCAATATCACAAAATATGTATCAGATGAATACAATGTTGTGTGGTATTAATAATATGCATTTCTCATAGTAAACATTATTTTTCAGATACGGAGAGTGGTATAAGGGAAATTTAATGATATCAATAGCCAAATAATTATTTAATGCCTGAGCTACATTTCAAGTACTGGTTTTCCTCTTCCCCTTGAGTGTTCTTTATATAAAACACTCTGAGTTGAGCCTTTATAAATGAGTTAGAAAGAAACAATAATTTTCCAACCTGGCTTGAGGAAATTACATAAGTTGTTTAAAATTATTGTAAATAGAGAAAAGAAAATTATTTACTGAATATCTTTTAAGGCAATTTTAGAGCAACTTTATTGCTCAGACTGAGCTTTGGGTTAAACACAAAAACAAGACTAATTTAATTTTTCTTCGCTCACCCACACCTTGCTAAATATACATTTTCTTTCCTACTGTGTGGAAAATATTATTAACATTTTAGGACAGTTTCATACATTCCCCAATGATTTTAGTTATTTTTAGAAAAACCTCAGTTGATCCTACCTCTACACTCTGATCTCATATGCATTTTAAATCTGATCCTTTTCCCATAGCACTGACACTGAGAAATGATAGAAGTGTGGTGTGGTCTGTGTTTTATTTCTTCACTCCATTCCTTAAGTTTGAGAAGATGGTACACTGACTGTGTCCAGGATGTCTCTCCCTTCTTCATCTTCTATGTCATGAGAGTTCAGATGAGAAAGGTAAGAAAAAAAGGTATGTGCCTCTCCATGACCTAAACATTTCCTTCTGTTGATTGTGAGGTTTGTGGCTCTATTCTCTTTGACAGAAGACAAGCAATGCTGAATTTCTAGACAAGCAACCATGAATGATCTTGGCTTTCACCAGTGAAGCCTTTACAGGCATCCATTCTCAATTTGCAGTTACTGACTAATTTCATCTTCCTTATCTATGTCAGCCCTCATCCTTAAACCTTACCTGAGACTTCCCCATCCCACCTGGACAGGGTATCAGCAAGATTTAATGTCAATATAATAAGAAAATCACTGAAATCTAAATAATATCATCAAGTAAGATTACCCAGCATACAAAAATGCTCTCTATAAATGAGTTTTTGAAACTCATTGAAAATTTAAACCAGCAAGTTTTACTACAATGGGCAAAAGTAAGTATAAAGTTGCTATACTGGTCTCAAAATTAACAGTAATCACTTGGAGCTGAAAATGAAAACATCTCCACAAAAAGAGATCAGTACTTCTCATTTTAGATTAAACTTAATTTAAAATAAAATGTTTGTTCCCTAATGTATGTTCACTCATTAAAAGTTATTATCATGATGATAAAAATAGCTTTAGTGATCAATTATCTTCCATATCTGTTAAAAGCCATTATGGAAAGAAAATAGAGCTGAAATCTTGTCTATGAATATATTCTCCGTGTGCATCCTTCTTGCACTCATTGAGTATTAGTTAATGGGGGAAGCAGGATGCCTTCCTAACCATTCAGGTAAACTTCATCTATGTTTGGTACTTAAGTATATTACTGATGTTCCACAGTAGTGATGGAGTCATTATTTCTTTTACTTCCTGCCAATATACACCATAGTGTGGGGCTAATTGTGAATCTCTGTTAATAAATTGTTCATTTAAATAACATTAATTAGCAATAGTAATCTGCTTTCAATTCCATGGTGTATTATTATAAGGACTATTTATATAACATAGAGCCAATTAATATTGAAGATTGTGGGCACAAAATGTGAATGTAAGACATTGCCATTGAAAAGGAAGAACACCTATGAATAATATACAAACACTCATGAATGAATATTTCTAGCTACTTATATTTCAGTATTCTAGTACTCTTTATTAATGAAGAAAGTTTTCCTCATTTAGTTGCTTGTGCCCTTATTTTAAAGTGGAGTATCTTTTGGAAAAGTTCCTGCCCTTAGTTATGTTAATACTCTGTCAAGTACTATCCAAAGTCTCCTGTCCTTGTTTCCTCGTCCTCCTACCCTCCTTTCCCCCTCCTCACTCCCTTTATGTTCTAACATGTTTCCCTTTCACCTATGCCATCCATTCAGCCAAAGAAGGCACTCCTTCCTGGCACTTTCTAACTCTGAAAAGCCTTGTGATACATTCTTCCTAGCTTACCCCAGTCAGGGTTGCCTAAACAATGAAAGACCTTGAACACAACACTTTTCTGAGAAGCAGCTATGATAGGAAGTCATTGGTAATAAAGAAAAAAAATTTGCAGAGCTCTAACAGGAGAAGTACTTATAATCTACAAATATGCATATTTTTAGTATTTTAATTCTTTTTTTTTAAATTTATTTATTTGTATTTTAACTTGAAGAGTGAAAGATAGAAGCAAAAACAAAATGAACAAATGACATAAACAAGGTAACATACAATGATACATATATTACAGATTTTCAAAAAATGGATAGCTAATTTTATATATACATATATATATTTAATATATATATGTTATATATGTGTATATATATATGTATGTATATGCATATATTAAATAAAACAATCCAACAAGGATCAGTAGTCCACAATAGAAGTGGATTATCCACAGAAGTTGTTGACTTGAGCCATTCAGAGCTCATTATATTAATATAACTTTACTTTATTTACCTCCATTTTTTATACTTTTCTGCTGAATGATTTAGACCAAGTTAAAGCAAGAGCTATAACAAAAAATGTAACTTTTGTATCAGATAAGGTCAGTCAGGTACCCTCAGGGTTTATTCTGTAACCCTGTACTGCTCTCTGTAGATCCCTTGTCAGTGTCAGCCTTGTGAATGAGTCATGGCCATTGCTTGACCAATTTGCTTTCTGTGAAAGCCTGAGAGAAAGTTTTCTCTCCATGTGACTCTCCCAGGCACACTATATATCATAGATCCCATTCCTCTGTGGCCCCATAATTTCCTTGATCAGAAAATTTGGGGCACTAATAAATTACATGATGTTACAGTACAGGTTCTCCTATGTCCTGAGTATTCACTGACCTTGAAAGGCTCGGGCCAAAATGTTGGCTGACCTTGCAGCCTTTCTTTTTCTCCAATTTTTGATCTGCAAACTTAGGTTAACCCTCCAGAAGAGAAGTTTATTATTACCCTGCAACATATGCAGTTCAGTTTACCCACACTATTAGTCTAATTATCAGACATCATAGGCATAACACGGAACACGTATTTTCCATCAAGTACTGAGATACTAAACTCTAAGTCCATAGTGAATATGAAGAAGAGAAAAGAGTTTAAAAAATAGGAATGAACATTTACATATATTTACATAGATATTTAGACATCCATCCATATACAGCATAGTAGCATTGTAGCATGACTGTCTTGTGACATTTTTTTTGTCTTATTTTTCATAACAGCCAAATGTTGTCAAGTTTATACCTTTTGGTTTTTCTGACCAAACGCCATAGAACCTTTCATAGCTGTGATCCAGGTGAAGAAGAAAAGAGTTCACACATGGAATGAGAAAATGACATGCACCCTTCCTTCCTTCCTTCCTTCCTTCCTTCCTTCCTTCCTTCCTTCCTTCCTTCCTTCCTTCCTTCCTTCCTTCCAGGATACCACTGACTATGTTGGATAATAGGAATCCAGAGAGGATTGCCAGGTTGTCTTTTCCTATTTTTGCATTTGATGAAGCTATTTTCAATCCTGAAAAATGATCTCTCCTTTAAAGAAATATTTTAAACTGTTTACCAAAAAAAAAACATTTTATTTTTGATACTAAAATAAAAAGTTTTTTTACTTTTGTGATAAACAGTTGTTTGCTTGTGTTATCCAAAGACATTTAATATGTAAAGGTATTCAGGCAGCCTGCTGGCAGTGCAGATTACCATAAATTAAGTAGATGAGAAAGAAGAAACACACTGATTTGATGCTTGCAAAAAAGCAAAAGATTTACTGGTACTGAGCAATTTAATACAACTAACATTGTCTACTCTCTGTGCCTTGTAATTCTAATTAGATGGTCTGTTTGTATCACATAGCAAGAATAGATAATTATCTTTTCTATTGTGATGATTTTTGATATTCTGATGGTATTAAAATGCTACAGATACATTTTGTTTGATTTCGTGGTAATAGCAAAACTACTAATACAAATATGCTAGAATATTTTAAGTATCAAGCAGTGTGATGAATTATAAACCAAACTGTTGACTTATGAAGACTAAGCCACAAGTGTGTAAAATGTACAATGGATTAAAAATATATGCACAGGAAAATACAGAAAATAAAATTATAATTCATTGTTTTAGGTAATAATATAATTAGAATGTAGAAAAGCCATAGTAGGCGAGAGGTAAAAGCCCCATATTTTATTAATATTATGTGCTATCAATTTTATACAGTGCATTGTTTCTCAAATCTCAGTTAATTCAAATGTAAAAATTAAAGTTTAAAGTTGAAAACCTAAGGGCCAGTGAAATAGCTCAACAGCTGGGGTTCCGTCCCCGGGCAAGCTGTGCTGGCTCCGCCCCTTGGGCAAGCTGAAGCGGCAATCGAGACTGGGCATGACGGTGCACGACTGTAATCCCAGCACTTGGGAGGCTGTAAACAGGAGTCTGATCTAGTAGTGAGACCCTGAATACCCTGTAGACCCTTCCCTAACATATTAATTAATTAATTAATTAATTAAATAGATAGATAGTTGAAAACCTAAACATCCATAGCCTTTTTAGAGGTAAAAATCTATGAGATAGTAATTTAATGAAATTCAAGACAGGCTGCCACAGCAAACCCCCTTACTTACACCCTCTTTGTTGTCCTATCCCTCCGTTTTATTCATGTTCTCTCTTTCTCCTTAGTCTCTTTATGCAAATGGGCTGCTTGGCTGGGTGATGTGCCAGTGTTCCCAGCGTGCTCTATGGTTCTTCATGTCCCACAACATCCACATGAGCTTGGCTTCCTGAAACTATAGAACTTCCCCTGGGAATTTAAGTTGTGTTAGTTTAGATGAAAAATAATATTTGTGGAAAGCTAACAATATATAATTGACCTTATTATAATGGAAAATTTTGAGAATGAAAATGTGATACTAAATTATCTAAATTTGGGTAATGATTGACATTTGAAGGTAATGATTGACATTTGAAGGTAATGATTGACAATATTTTTAACTGATCCCATTGTCCTTCAGAGGGATGGGTTAATTGTGCAAAGAAGTAAGATAAAACTAACAATTTTCAGAATACTTATAAGTCAAAAAATACATGAAATCATAATGTTTATTATAAACTAGGTTCAGATTATTTTAACAGCTTACTCAAATCTAAGTATTTCAAGTACAGAAATAGTAAAGCATTCTAACCAACCTTATTTCAGGGTATTCTAGCCTTGTATACTTCTGATGACTTTCATAATTCTCTATAAGTTATACTAAAACCTCACAAAGACCTAGAGTCCCAACATCTGATGTACTGTTCTCCTAGACTAACCATTGCTCTTGAAATACTTTAGTTACCTTTCCAGGCCACGTATCTTAAAAAAAAAGGAAAGAAAAAGAAAACCTCCTGAGGCTCTATCAGACTTCTGCTGGTTTCTTTTGTAAAATTTATTTACTTATTTATTTTCTTTTTATTGTATTTAGTACAGGGTCTATAGGGTCTCACTACACAAATCAGACTTGTAGTGATCCTTCCTAATCTCCCAAGTGCCCAGATTACAGGCATGTGCCTCCACGCACAGTCTCAATCTCTGTCTCACCATGCCATTGGGGCAGGGCCAGCACAGCAGGCCAAGGATGGAACCCTCTACTCTACCTAAGCAGCCACTTTAGTTCACTAAGCTATCTGTAAAATTTGGTAAAATTTAAATACCCTCAGATTTACATGATAAATGGCTTTGTATGATCTCATGGGTGAGGAACATACCTCCCTAACAGTATCTAAGAAAGAGTCAGAAGGGAAAATGTTAAGTTTCCCAACAGAAACTACACAAACTATGTAGAGTCCCCTATCCCATTTGTAAGCATTTTCATGTTATTAGCAGTACAGTTTACTAAAAATTTGAAAAACCCAAAGGAGTGTTAGGCTGGGACAAATGTGTAGAGTGCTGGGATGACTTATATAAAGTAGAGTAGATGGTTACCAGCAAAACGGATACATGGAAATTAAAAGTATATATTCTTATGCATTATACCTGAACATTCTAACACAGGTAACACTGTAGTAAGCTTATCTTCTTTGAGTGTACTTTTTTTTCTCAATGCAAGGTATAAGAATTTGAGTTAACCACTGAGCCTCATGTAGAATTGATGACAACATGCCAACGGACACTCTTTGTATCATTAAATTAGCAGGCACACAACAGGACTATTGTGCTAGCTGAGTTAAGTGAACTAGAGTACTGATGGGAAATACGAGTTAGTACACAACACTGAAGAGAATCAGAAGGTGTGTGAAACTCATGAAGTCTAGAGTACTTTATAGTTTGGCTATCCAACCTCAGCGTCTGCCTATTCAAGGTGCGCATTTATGATTTGAGGTAATGAGTTCCAAATGAAGCCAGTGAGTTCCCTGACACGATGTTTTTTTCAGATCTGTTTACCACATGATTCCTGCAAGTTCCTATACTGAACATCAGACCACATTTGCTGGGACAAGATTCACAGTATTCAGCCGAATGCCTGTGCTCCCATAACCCACACATCATACAGAATCCTCGTTCCCCATTCATGTACTTACCAAATAGTGTCAGCTGCCTTAGGAATTGGTGTGAATTTTCTTTTAAGATTCTTAAAGAGTCCTCTCAAAGATTATCCCCTTCCTTTGATGCATTGACTTGGATCTCTCTTTTAACTAGGCATAAAATTCATTGTGAATATATTTCTTTTGGTCACGGAGAATCAATTCAAGCCTTCTTAGATATAAAATGTGTTTTGGGTTACATCAAACTTAGTTTATTAATAAGCTGGAAAACTACTTTGGGAGGATGCCTTTCATGTAAAAATATTCTGATTAGCAATATGTAGCCATTGTGCATTATAACAGCCAATTTTTGTTTATTTGGTGGTCACTTATTGGTTTTGCTTTGGTTTTAATTGAGTTGGATCTTTGTATTTCTTGGCTGTCAGATATACTATTTCAATGATTCAACTTTCCACATTCTCTTTTGGCCTATTAAGAATGTTTGATGTTGAAATTTTAAAGATGATATTTTCTTATTTATGAACTTCTTTCTTTTCCCTTCTTTTCTTAATCACGTTTGTGCTTCATATACTTGCTGTTTGCTGACTTAAAAATGCCTTTATATACACTTACTAAATTAAATAATGATATAAGTAAACATATAACCATGCCAAAACGTTGGAACATTGATGACAAATTGAATCTACTCTTTGCTTTTCTTCTTTCCTGTCTCCAGTTGAGATAAGCACTAGTGTGCCTCTTGATTTTATGGTGAGAGAATCTCCTAAATTTATTTGTCATGTTTGTGATTCTTTGAGCTTATAATAACTTCACATATTTTCAAATCCTTCCTCTCAAAATCATAGTTTTTTTTTCACATTTCTTCATTGAATACAAGCAAGTTTTGAGCAGGGACTGTATTGAGGCAATAAATTACAGCCAATCTCTGCTGTTCAGGTTTGGGACTGAATTCAGAATTTCTGGCAAGTATATTCATATTGATAAAATAGATTGAGTTTTATTTAAAAATTAAACTTTTTCCTACTGATATTAGTGCTTTCAGAAACACTCTCCACGTGTAATTCTTAAGAGTAACTGTTTTAGTTGCATATATTCCAATTATTATTAAGTATTTATATTATTCTTTAATATGTGGTTTCTGTTTTGAAATGCCACATGGATCATGGCAAACGTCAGTTCTACTAATGGGTCTCAAGGCAATGAGTGTAGTGATGTGGGGAAGTGAAAATGATTGTTTTAGCTATTCTGATAATTTTATTGTTGGCTCATTGAGCAAGGCAGGAGTAGTTTAATCAGACAGATGAAAGCACACTAAACCAATAGTCATTTAGATTTACCCTGGTTCTTTAGAGGTAGATAGACTCAACAGAATAATTTGTTATGAATATTCTGTTCCTGAAAGTCCTATGCTTTTCCAGTTAACACCTGACATACCAATTAAGGGGTTTTGTGGACTGTACAAACAATGCAAATTGTAACTAACTGTCTGCAAGCTAGACTGTCTGTTGAAAATTTCAATAACTTAGAAAGATAGTGATAGTTTAGAATACTTTGACAGCCTCCATAGAATTTTTTTTTTTTTTTGCGGAACCAGGGATTGAACTCAGGTCCTTGTGCTTGCCAGGGAAGTGCTTATTTCACTGATCCTTCTCCCCAGCACCCACCAGAGAAATTTATTTCTCTTTTTATGTATTCAGTACAGGGTCTCACTACACATATCAGACTTGTAGTGATCCTGCTGTTTTCAGCCTCCCAAGTCCTGGGATTATAGGCACGTGCCACCTTGCCTAGTTTTGTTAGCCACTTGGGTGAGCCCATGTGGTGAGGTTGGCATGGCATGTCAGGGATTAAACCCTGGTTCCTGCTACCTAAGCAGGTGCTTTAATCTGCTGAGCTATCTGGCCGGCCCTCCATAGAAATTACCTGAAAAAATTCTACTCCTAGGTACAGATTTTAAAACTTTACTTAGTTTTTCAAACACTAGCTAAACAATTCAAATGCCTTTCTGATGTGTTTCTATCCCCTGACATGCCTAAAATCATTACCCAATCAACATTTCTTCAAAAGACACTTCATTGTAGGTGACCACAGTTCATAATATAATTCATCACTTGGTTCTAGCTTCCTGGGTGTCTAATGACAATCCCAGAACTGTCAACCGAATATATGTTTGTCTGATACTCCACTGTTGTAGAATCACTATTTCCTTACCTTATTTTCCTTATTTTACAGAGTGAACTGCAGATGCCAGGTATTGAGGTTGCTTTAAATACTGCTAATGCGGTCCTAGTGCATATATTCAGGTCCACACAAATTCACTGATTAAAAGCTTTGACTTGAACTCCCTGGGGAAAATCCTGTATTTTGAAGACTCTTGCTCATCAGAAATTGAAAAACTTCTAATTTTGTTGCAAAAATCTGCTATTTCAATAAATTTTCATGGAAAACCAACACTGCTAGTTTTAATGTTGCTATGTAAAAAGAGGTCCTGCAGCTCACTCATATTTAAAATGCAGTCTCTCATGAGTAAAATAATGTATGTAAAAATAAATACACTGAAACTCTAGCTTTTAACAAGTGACATCATTCTGAATCATAGGTGCTTTCACACTGAAAAAATGTCTCTTATGTCAGGAGCTCTGTCTATTTCTGTCTAATTTGAAAAATCTGATTCTCCAAAAATGAGCATTTAAAAACTGAATAAATGATTGTCAACATATGGCAAAGGTACTTCTTTTCTTTTTCAAATTGATCAATAATTATTACAGAATACTGAAAAAGTTTCTCTTCCTTGACAAAACAAATAAAACCTAAATAAAACCTAAAGTGGCCTTAGGTTTTATTATACCTAATAGTTAAAATTAGAAGGATACAGCAATTTGATGTAAAGTACGTCTCAAATATACTCCTCTTACTGTAAAGAATAATCAACTTGAGTCAAAGATAGGAATATGCTCTTCCTTTTTTTTTTTTTTTTTGGCAGAACTGGGAATTGAACTCAGGCCCTTGCACTTACCAATGAAATGCTTATTCCATGGAGCCATCTCTCTGGCCCCTCAAGGATAGGAATATCGATGCAGCTTAATGCCATAATATTATGTGAAACAAATCAGGCAAAAAAAAGTTCAAAATTGCATTTTTCTTATAAGGGAAAGTTAAAATATGGAAAAGTAAAATAAAAGGTAGGATAATAAGAAGTGTGGAGATGGAGCTTTCTTAAATAGTTAGGGGATCATACAATCATGGTGAGAGACAGAGAGGAAAGACAAAAAAGAATGAGCATACGTTAGGTACAACTCCTCAAGGCATGCAAACATTGTGCACCACAAATACATATTAAGAAAAGTAAATACAAAGAAGAAACTTTACAAAACTGATACCATCATGCTAGTCTAACAAACTCAACTTGCCCCTTTGCACATTTTCTAAATAATAACTACTTAAACCATAATATTACCCATATCTATGATTATAACATGTGGGATAAATGTGGCAATGATGAAACTTTTGAGGAATTTTAACTGCTCAATGCAATATATGATAGTATTTATCTATCAATTTGCTTGCTCTATTGGAATTCTCAGTTCATTTAGTACATAATTATAATATACCATCTTCAATGACTGATTAATGTCCACCTTCAAGTGGGGTTGGAAAAAGATGAAAGATAAATTTTTCTTTATATTTTCATTGTTAAATTTGGGTGTACAAAAATTATCATTTTATTTATTAATTTATTTATTTTCATGGTATGGGGATTGAACTCAGGATCCTGCGCTTGTGAGGCAGGCACTTATTCTGCTGAGCTATCTCCCCAGCCACAATTATCTTATATTTAATTTTTTTAATTTTGAAATTTTCCATGGTCTCACTATCATCTACTTATAACACATCCATATAAGACATAAAAATTCCAAAGGATATTTCTAAAAAATTTTAAAGTATTTCATAACAATTAAAAAGAAAACTTGAAAGGTAATGGAAATTTTAATGCTAATTCTCTTTGTCAATTGATAATATATCCCAAACTTTATCACAATTATAGTATGTTTTTCTGCATATATTTTCTACTGTTTTGTGCCAGTAAGAAAAGAGATGTATATATAGTTTCAGAACAGGTTTCTATAAATATATACATATATTTATATTTCTCTTCTTATAAGATGAAATATAACCGTCATTCTATAATGTTCAGTTTTTCAATTAACATATATTATGCATTGAAATATCAGTTCATGGATAAATTTGCCATTGTTTCTTCATAGTTGCATTAGATTAGTTTGTTCAAGTACTTAATTTTTTTATTGAACTTATTCTGTATTAATAGGACATAGAAATGGGTATCTTTGTAGTTCCTTCTATGTAGTGTCACTAGATCAAAGGGTACTTATTCATGTGCCTTTAGTTAGATACGGTCAAAATCTTTTCTAAAATAGTTCTACTATTTCACTAAAACAATATGATACTGCCTCTTTGTAAGAACACTGATAATAAAATCACTTTTATAGTGATTCATCTAGAAATAGATATTTAGCTACTAGACCTCCTAAAGTTGTAGATATCTATATTTATTCCTATAGTTCCCTATATATGCAGATACAGTTACATACCATATTTACTAATCCATGAATGTATAACTTTATACTTCACACATGCCCAAATTCTTATGTATAGTTTCAAAATGTCAAAATTTGATCTACATCTTTAAGGAGCATGTGGACATATTCTTCGCTTACAATTTTTCTATATGTATGAAATTGTTATACATTACATGCTGTGAACAGTCATGTTGAGGTTACAGATATATGTTCATGTGAAATAAACTTGTGTACAACTATTGCTTAAGAAAATAATCTTCAAGGAATTTTTCCACGAAGTAGGATTCTGGTGTAGGGGCCAAAGCATGGTTTGGCACTTCCGACAGCTCAAAGAGAGACCAAATGGCAAGATGGGATTCTTACCAACAAAGGCTTGGGACAAGGCCAAACTGTCAGTATTATTCTGTTTCTGTCCATCTATGAAAGTCTTAGGGCATGCAGTGTTGGATGACAGCAGGGCATGAACTGGAGGGTGGCAGAATCAGCAGCACAGGATCTCAGGCTGTGAGACACAAATGGAAACTTCTATGAACGAGCATTGTCCCACTGAGCAGGGTGGCAAATGACAGTCGAGAGCAGGTGGCAGGTTTGTGCAAGACAAAGACATCAGGAATTCCCAAGAGGAAAAACGGAAAACAAAAACGCTTGTATTATTTATATAGATCTTAACATGAAAGAATGACAGAATTCAGATCTCAAGACATAGACTCCTAAAGTAAGTGTTCTGTCATCTGAATACTGTTGTAGCAGAATTAGGAAATACAAACATGGGAAATGTAAAATATTTCTCATGTACGTTACCTTTTTAAAGATACCTTTGCTTATGTAATTATTAAATGAATATCACTGACTACTTTTTAACAATTAATAGAAAAATAATGTCAAATTTCCTTTTACACATTTTTGTACTGCGTAAAATGCATAATATGTCATGAAAATGGGAAATGTTAAAAATGAATACAGTAATAATTATGAAGCCTGAACAATTTGGTTTGTACACTTCAGTAAATCTAGAATTCAGAAGTGTGTTTTCATTCTTTTTATCTGATAACTTGTAAGGGAGATGAGGCTTCCAAAGGGGATCTAATGCAGGGGGGAGCACGCTTGTGACTAAAATCCTGAGGTCTGGAAGTAGTTCCAAAACCAAGGGGAAATCTTACTTTGTTTTCTGTTAAAGGAGGAAAAAAAATGTCTTCTTTTCAAATAGAACAAATCATGCCAATATGCAGTTCAATTACTTAAGCAAACTCCCAACCAGGCATATCATAATTTTGCAGTGCAAATTTCCAGATTTTAAAGACACAGCATTCAGGTTGAGTAGAAAAACATATAGCATTATAAATAACACTGGGCAACAATATCTGTGTAGTGTAAGAGAAGTGTGACATAGAATGAAAGTGATGAAGACAAGGGTAGGTCACTATGGGCTATGAGAAAACAGTGCAGACATCACAGGAAGGTGCTAGTAATGACATTTAAAAAGATCAATACCCAACCTTATTAGGTATTTAAAATAAGAACATACATTGTAGGAATGGCAAGCGATGTGTTTTAGCAGTTTAGAGTGTTAGATGGTCAAAGTAAACAGAAAGTATTTCTCCAACTGTAGCAACCTTGAAAAAAGACTAAAAGGAAGATGAAAAATTACTTTGTAAATATGGTGTGAAGCATGTTGCAAATGAATTTTGGGCCCACAGCAAATGTTATGCTGCATAAGGATAGAAAAGTACAAAAAGGTTTTGAAAATAATTTACATTAGAAAGGACATCACAGTAGAGAAAATGTCATCGGAATGTCTCAGGCCTGGAGGAGTTTCCTTTAATGTCGCATTTTGTTGAATTAATTTCACTTAAGGTAATAGTCCTCTCTTAAACTCAGCCTAATGGAAATTTCTTCTTCATCTCCCTTCACAGTAGCATGTGTGTTAATGTTTCATTGAATAACTGACAAAAAAGTGTAGAACAATATAGGATGGAGACTTTGGGGAATTATGGGTTGTTTGTGTCCACCAAAATTCATCTGTTAGACTCCTTAACCCCTATTATTTCAAAATATGACCTTATGTGGAACTGGATTCTTTGAAAATGTGACTTATTAAGAAGTCATAGGGCAATACAGTTGAGTGATAATCCAGTATGAATGATATCCCATGTAAAGCAGAAATGTGGATACAGACATGTATACTGGGAGGGTGATTTTAAAGGATAATTCTCTTGGTGACCTTGACCAAACCTCATTTTTTTTCCTCTTTCTTGGTTGTACTTCATAAGAATAGCTGCAATGAATGTTAGAAATACAACATACTAATACAAGGAGGAACTCGCTAGGGTAGCCCAAGTGCTGTTCTAGTTGGTCTGATGTCCTTTAGCACTTTTGCTTAGTGCCTGGAGTGGCCTGAACTTCATGCCCCAAAGAAGGCTACTTTTAGGAGCCCATCAGCTGTGATAGCTGCCCATAACAGCTTTCCTGAGTCAGAAGATCTGATCAGCATGAATCTTAGACTTGCATCATCCTTTGCTGCTCCTGTGCATGTGATGAGGAATTTTGTGTAATTTGTTGGGTGTACATATTTGTTCTTGTGAGGCTCTGGAAAGTGATGGAAATGCAAGCTGAGATGCAATAAGCTGATATGAAAGCCAGTTTCTGGCTTCACTAGGATACGTACATGAAAATTTTCCCTTGTAAACTAATAAAAGTTCTTTGGAATAGACTTGAGGAGGAGCCAACTCCTCCATCACCATGTTCACAGATTGCTTGCCTTTCTAACAGTGAAAAAAGATTTCTTTTTTAAAAAAAATTTTTTTTAGGGAAGGATCTACAGGGTGTTCAGGGTCTCACTACTAGATCCTACTCATGTTGATTCCCCTGTTTACAGTCTCCCAAGTGCTGGCATTACGGGCACATGCCACCTGTAATCTCCTGAGGCATTTGGCCAGCCCTGAAAAACAGATTTCCATTAAATCATTCAATTTAGCCACAAGAATAGGAACCATGGCAAATGAAAACAGGGAACATAGGAGGTACAAGCATCACTAACTACTAAATTTTTTCTTTATCATGTGTATTCACCACAATACACTGGCATGTTGTTTTCTGCTTCCATTTTTCTTTTTACAGTGGAAAAGCACTTTGTTTCAAGAAATTAACTGAACAAAATGGCCCCTTGGTCTGTCCTAGAATGGGTCGAAATTGTTACAGTACATGTTTATGTCTTTAAGTCTTATATGTCATGTCAGTAATAGGATTTACTGGGTGTACATATTTGTTCTCATGAGGCTTTGGAAAGTGATGGAAGTATAGTCTGAGATGCACTAAGTTAATATGAAAGCCAGTGCCTAGCTTCACAAGGAAGTTTTACATTTGTGCGAATATATTAGTTACTTTCACTCTGGTATTAGCCATAGTTCACAAAAGTAGTGACAAAATTTATTTGATTGTGTTATGTATTTCTTGAATTCTTAAAGGACCTCAGTCTCACAGATGAAAGGGCTGGCCAAATAGCTCAGCAGATTAAAGCACCTGCAAGCAGACTCAGGGCCCAGGGGTTCAATCTGGGGCCTGCTATGCCAGCCCCACACCCAGGGAGTGCTGAAATGGCACTTGAGACTGGGCATGGTGGTACATCCCAGCTTTTGGGCGGCCGTAAACAGGTGGATAACTAGGAGTCCGATCTAGTAGTGAGACCTTGAATACCCTGTAGACCCTTCACTAAAATACAAAAACAAAGGCTCACAAATGAAAAACATATTTTGTAGAGTTTAATTGGTTATTAAATAACTGAACCGCTGAAGAAAATGATAAGAATTAGGTAGATTTGCAATTCAAAGGAAGAGAAGGGCACAGGAGATAGTTCAGCGGACTAAGCACGTAGTTAGGCAAGCTTAGGTCAGGGTTTCAATCCCTGCACCAGCCGTACTCCCAAGCACACTGAGCTGACCACTAAGTCGAGGCATGGTGGCACAAGACTATAATCCCAGTACTGGGGAGGCTGAAAACAGGAAGATCACTATGAGTTTGAGTTGTGTAGTGAGACCCTGTACCAAATACTGTATATGTACACTCATACATACATGCATGGATACATACATATGTGGAAGTGAGTTTGGTTTCATTAAATGTTGACTTCTATTTTTGGCCTCTTTATTTGAAGTACTTGTAGCCACACACCTGTAGTTATGAGTTTAAGCGGTGAGAAGACATGTGCTTTCAGATTTAGGATGGAATTTCAGGTTAACACATTTGGTTATTTTGCTTTCTTTGAAACATAATGGGTGATGTTTGCAGAAAGAAAAATAATTGTATGCAGTATTAAAAACTGAAAAATTCATGAAAAATATTTCTTCCACTTTGCTTTTCAAGAAAGTATTGAATAATGTATGATAGTTACAAAAGGGTATGAGTAGAAAATGAAAAGACACTTGAAATAAATACATCCAAGTTGATCTATTATTTTATTAATGAAAAACACGACTTGATGTTTTGCATGCATTCCTTAATGCTCATCTATTCTAGCAGGAATAAAAACATGGGTCACTGAAGCCCTGCTGGCTAACCAATCGAAATAGTAGTTACTCCCTCTGAAAGCTACCTAGGATAAGAAGGCCTCATTTGATGTTGGAGCACCACTATCTTTTTTTGCATTTTTTACCCTAAACAACGTATTTTCTTGTTGTCTACATGCAAACACATTCCTTGGGGGGGGTATGGAACAAACAGGAGTAAGGATTAGCCTAAGTTGACCCTTAAGACTTCATAAGGGTCTATTTCCTTCTAAATGATCTGCTTAAAACTGTGTTTTGTTCTCTTTTCCATTTCATCTTTTTTTTTTTCTTTATCCTTTTGAAAGCCATGGATGACCTCAAACTCTGAAGATGATGCTCTTTCCTAGTTTTAGTAGAATTAAGAATGCAGGTAACTAAAACTGGGAAGTATTTCTTTTTATGTAATCTAATGCAATTCGAATTTTAATTTCGATTTTCATAATTTAATAAGTAACATATGTTACCTTAGCTTTTAATGTTATGCTGTATTTTATTATTCCTCACATAGAATTTAAAGTGATGAAAATCAAATATCACTCCCAAAATTATTCTCAGATCTTTTTATATGAGAAAGTTTTAATAGAAATTAAACTATAAGATGAGAAATAGAGCAGGAATTGAGCACAATTTCATTCTATACATAGTGATATCTACTAATGAAAAATAGCCAATCTATTTTTAAAACTCTTCTCCATTTATGTATTTTATTTATATTAATAAATTATTTTTACCTTATTTTGTGAATTTCTGAACTTTCATTTTGAAATATTTTAGAAAATTTGACTGCAGACATTTTTGTATTTATTTGACCATAAATATATTTATCTTGTTAGTAATGCCATTCCCTCTTTGAAATGTGCAGTATCTTTCCATGTCTTCCTAGATGCTGTAATTGCTAACTTAATCATGAGGAGTCCCTAGAGCAGTTACTTTCAAATAATTAGGACCTCTCTTCTAAGAATGAAATACATGATTTTTAAAAATCTAGAAGAATTTTGATGGTTTTCACCATAAAAAAGTAAATGGGGAGGGGAGAATATTTACCCTACTCAGAACATTTTACTGTGTGCACAATATGTATGGAAACATCACATTAGCATATTTTTTCAAGAATTTTACTTCAATCTAAAACATAAAGAAAAAGAATTGAGATTTTTAGAAACAGCTCACAATAAAAAAGGGAAAATACTTCATTATTAAGAATCTTTTCTTTTGTTATTTACTGCTCTATCTGCCCTCCTGTCAATTAAATGACATTAATGAGACCTGATAAGCTCTTTCTCACACACCACTCTACTATTAGTGAGAATCAGAATTTTAAGGAACCCCACTCCACTTTCCTAGCATATCCAGTTCACTACACATTATATCTGAGATTCTTAGGTAATGGCTGCTAGTTAGGAAGGTAATCTTCCTTCTTTCCAGCACTAATTATTTTTTGCCTATGTCTTATGTGTGTCAATTCTGGAAAAAAGTACACAGATGGGAATATAAGCTATCAATCTTACATTACCTTTAATCAAAAGAAAGCATGCAAATAAAACATTTGGTTTCGTATTTAAACGCGTATGATTAATGTGTTTGCCTTGGGAAGGTGATCACTGAATATCAATGTTTTGTTTAGTATTTTCACAAAGTCCTTCAGGGCATGATGTGATTTTAAAAGTTCTGCAAAAGTGACACATAACTAGGTCAAAGGACAGTGATATCTTCTCAGAAAGCTTAGACAAGATAAATAAGTCTAAGTTTTAATACAAGTGGAAGTTAGGGCAGAAAGTAAAGGTTTATTTTTAATTTTAGTGAAGTACAAATATCAATCAGACAGTTTTACGACAACTCAACCAGACAGATTCAATAAATTAATACATTGCAAACTGTTTTCATAATGTTTTGGTATTGTACAAGGTGTATGCATAATATTATACTTACAGACATTGTTATAGCAAATGTCACTTATCAGTAAAGTAAGAGTGTAGCTGTTTACTTAGTTTTTATACCTGAATTATATAAAAAATTCAATAATTATTTTCCTAGTGGATGATCATAGTAGGCTGCTGATTTTGAAAACACTTTCTCCTACCAATAAACTTCATTATTAAAAGTTATATGAGTACAGCAATTATGTTTCTTCCTCAAAACATTATATTTTAAAATTGAAATGATACAATGAATAAATTATTGATTTTCCCATGATGGAAAACCTCCTCTTCTGTTGGGAACTTTCCTTTTTACTAACACCTAACCCACTGAAAGATTCCAGATAAAATATCTCCAAAACAATTCCATGTGTCTAGAATTCAAAACTTTTTTTTTTTTTTTTTTGTATAGTAGGGAAGGGTGTACAGAGTGTTCAGGGTCTCACTACTAGGTCAGACTTGTAGTGATTCTCCTGTTTATAGCCTCCCAAGAGCTGTGAATACAGGCATGTGCCACCATGCCCAGTCTCAATTGCCGTTTCAGTGCACCCCAGGCACAGGGCCAGTTCGGCAGACTTGGAGATTGAACCCCTGGCCCCTGCACCTGCTTGCAGGTGCTTTAATCTGCTGAGCTTTTTGGCCAGCCCTAGAATTCAAGCTTTAATAGTCTTAGTGTTCATTGAAAAAGAAACACTCCTCTCTGTACTGTTTAATGAGGAAAGAAATATTCTTATCATATTTAAATTCCACATATATGATGTGATATTATTTTAATTTCATATGTATTTAATAAGTAACATTTACAAATGTTAAAACATTTAAATATTAGTATTTAACGAAAATATATTATTTACAGAATTTCCAATAGAACATGCTTGGTTCTATTGATAAGTACATTGAATTTGTTCTAAGTAAATAATATGGGATTTAGTAAGTACTTGATCAAAATTAGGGACTACTTCGTGTAAACTTCAGTAATATAAAGTAGAAATTTGAAAAGTATTTAGGAGAAATAGGTCTAGAGGTAATAGCTGAAATTTCCAGATACTTAGGTGGATGAGCCAGAGTTGCTAGGCCCAAGAATTTGGAAATCAGTCTGAGTACAGTAGCATGATTTTAACAGCAAATAAATCAGATAGAAAAAATTATTTTTTTGGTTTATAACTTCATTTTTTTTAAATTTAGCTTATTTTTTATTTTTTTTGAAATTTTATTGAACTACAAATGTCAATCAGACAGTTTCAAGACACCTTAACAATACAGATTCGATGAATTAATACATTGCAAACTGTTTTCATAATGTCTTGGTATTGTACAAGGTGCATACATGATATTATATTTACAGATATTATTTTAGCAGATATCTCTTATCAGTGAATTAAGAGTGTAGCTGCTTACTTATCTTATTTTTTATGCCTGAATTATATCCAAAAATTCAATAATTATTTTCCTAGTGGATGACCGTAGTACTTGAAGCCAACATAATATCCTGTCCAAAAACCTTTAGTGCAGATCTTGCCTCTCATAGGATTATGTAGAAGCTCAGCGTTATCTATCCCAACTGTACTGTCTATACACACACATCATGATTTTTTCTTTCTACACCCCGTCCTTTGTCTACACCTGTCAAAGGTGGGCACTCCATTGACATTCAACTAACTTAGGTATTTGAACTTGACACCACAATCCAACACAGTCCAGCATTCTACAACAATAATGAGTTATTCAAAGAAATTGTTGACCATAGCCATTTACAGCTCAGCTGGCCCTACGATGTATACTTCATTTTTATACTTTTCTGCTGGATGGTTAAGTCCTAGATAGAGCAAGACTGGTACAACCATTGTGGAGGTCAGTGCGGAGACTCCTCAAAAGAGCAGGACTAGAAATCCCATTCAAGCCGGCTATGCCCCTACTGGGAATTTTCCCAAAGGATCTGGATACATTGTATCATAGAGATATATGTGTACCTATGTTTATAGCAGCGCAATGTGTGATAGCAAAATCTTGGAAACAACCAAGATATCCATCACATGAGGAATGGTCGAAAAAGATGTGGTATTTCTATATAATGGAGTATTACTCAGCTATTAAGAATGATAAGTTTGAAGCATTTATACTGAAGTGGATGCCACTTGAACATATACTCATAAGTGAAATAAACCAGACACACATGTGTAAATATCATATAGTCTCCCTAGTATAACAAGTGAAAAGCAGAAATACAAAAGGAAACATACAACAACTAAAATCAATTGAGTCAGATAAGGCAAAGTGAATGGCATATGCTGCAGGATACAAATCAGCTTTTCTTCTGGATGGTTAACAACCTAAGATCACAAGTCAGAGTTGGAGAAATAGAAGAGCCACAAGGCCAGCCAACATTTTGGCCCTAGCCCTTCAAGGTCAGTGAAGACTCAGGACATAGGAGAACCTGTACTGAAACATCATGAAACTCAGGTGAGCTCCAAATTTTCTGAACAAGGAGATTATGGAGCCACAGAGGAAAGAGATTGAAGTTCTATAGTGTGCCTGGGGAGAGTCACATGGAGAGAAAACTTTCTCTCAGGCTCTCACAGAGAGCAAACTTGTCAAGCATTGGCCGTGACTCATCCACATGGATGACACAGACAAAGGAACTACAGAATAATGTACAGGACTACAAGATAAACCCTGAGAGGACTTCACTGACCACATAGGAAATATAAAG
>PVKA01035326.1:0-11490 GCA_004027165.1 Ctenomys sociabilis
GAGGCAGACCTGGGATTAAATCCCTCCCCTGCCTTCCACTAGCTCTTGACCTTGGGTGAGTAGCTGAATAGTTTCTGAGTCTTCTTTACTTACTGGAAAGGAACCATTAAATCATTACCACCACTAACAGGGCTGTGGAGAGCTCAGAGATCAGGTGTTCTGGGGTCCCGGAGCCAGACATGTTTGCTGAGGTTGGTGTTGAATTCTCCCAGCAGTCCCAGGGGAAGGATAACAGGTTACACTGTCATTTCACACATGAGGAGAGTCAGGCACAGAGAGCCTGTACATGGCAACACCGGGGTAAGTCCTGGGAAGAGACAGGGCTTGGGAGTTCTTGGGCCTCCTGAAGGCAGCAGTGTTGTTGAGTGGTGTTGGCAGCCCATGCTATGACAGATGCCTGAGTTGGGTGGCCCTGGTGCTGTGGCATGTCGTGGCGTGTCATGGTGGAGTGCCACAAAGGAAGCCCCTGCTCCCTTCATGGCTAGAAAACAAGAGGGGCAGAAGAAGGGCTGCGGCCATACTGCCTTCCCTCAGGGCATGCTCCCGGGATCAAAGAATTTCCCTGCGCCCTACCTCCCAGTAGCACCTCTCTGGGGAAAAGCCTCTTACTACATGGAGCCTTGGGGAACATGTAAGACCCAAGAGATGGCAGGGGTTGGGGTCAGGCCAGTGTCTGTGGTCTTGTAGGCAGGTTTTCAAGACCCTTGGCTCAAGCATCTTTTCTCATATGTAAAGTGGGGGTAACAATGTGCTTCCCATCTGTAGTTGTCATGAATGTCACACAGCATGTGCTTGGGATGTAATGAGCACTCAGGGAAGACTTAGAAGCTGTTGTTAGTTTCAATACTGTCAGGGGCCATGACAATGACAGATGTAGCTATCATTTGAGTTGTAATGACACTAGACACAGTGTGCCTGTGTCTCCCAAGATTCGTGTCCTGTGCCCTGAGCACTTGGGGGTCTTTCCTCTTTCCTCTCTAGGTTCTGAGGGGAGATGTCCTGCTGTGCCCCTCTACTTAA
The DNA here is from genome assembly GCA_004027165.1 of Ctenomys sociabilis. Taxonomy (NCBI): domain Eukaryota; kingdom Metazoa; phylum Chordata; class Mammalia; order Rodentia; family Ctenomyidae; genus Ctenomys; species Ctenomys sociabilis. Next base: position 1,021 of record PVKA01035326.1, read on the forward strand.
TACTTCCTCAGTGACACTGTTCTCCTCCCTGCTCTGGGTACCAGAAGTAGATACCTTGACACCGTGTCTCCTGGGCTACCTTGCTGCCAATGGGAAATGGTCACAAAAGGTGAAGAGGGTTGGAAGAAAGAGATTATTGGAGGGACATTTTCACCCTTTGTTGTCTCCAGTACTTGGGTGACACCCCTTTCTGGAGTGACAGCCCTCACCGGGCTCTCGGTGTACCATTTTATTAAACCTTAAACTCTAGGTATGGTAACGATTTCCTACAGTTGCTGGTATTTTTAATTGAATATCTAGAGTGAATTCCATTTTGTGCTGAGAGCCCAATGGACATAAAAACCTATTAAAAGGTAATGTGTTGAATTATTTTGCTTTGAAGAAACAAAATGATGCAACTGCTTTGGTAAACAATGGCATTTCTCATAAAGGTGAACAGTTAGTGTCTGACACACAATTGCTCTCCCGTGTGTTCTCCCAAGTGGAGTTATGTTATAGCCTTCACGAAGACCCACAAGGGAATGCTGAGAGCAGCTTTATTCATAGCAGCCAGCAAGGGGAACAACGTGGCCTTGGTATCAATCATTGAACAGACAAGAGAACTTCGAGGTGACCGTGCGACAGAGTGTCACTTAGCTATACATATGAAGTAACCACTGACACAAGCATGGGGTGGACTCTCAGAGACATTACTCTTACGTGAAAGAAGGCAGCCACAAAACAGTGTGCACACCGTGGCTCTATTCATCCACAGTAACAGGAAGCTGTGGTTGCCAAGGAGCAGGGATGGAAGGAAGGTTGACTGTAAAGGGCTCCGGGATATTAGGGTCATGCCATGTTTTGTGTCTTGATTGTGCTTGTAATTACATAGGTATAAGACACGTGCCCAAACACATTGAACTATATATTCAAAATAAATGTTTTTTCACTTGTTGAACTGTGTGCCTTATCTAGCTGAAGTACAGAAACATCTACATTTCCTTTATTAAAATATTAAGGGGATTCAGCATTATGAAAAGAAGAAAGCCTAAAACTCATACCCAGAGATAAACACTACCTTCCAGTTTTTTCTCCTCTTGGGTTCCTTCCCTCAACCAAATGTATTTGAATAAGAAAGAAAGAAGTAGCAACCACAACAATAAAACTCAACTGGAACATATCCATCATGAGGCTCTTTCTACTTTCATTTTATACCTGAGAATGATAGAAAGGAGGTTGTGTCTTCTTTACTCAAAGCGTAATAGGAAGAAATGAAAATTTGCAGTTGCTGAAGGGGAGGCCATGCAGACAAATAGGGCGGTGTGATTTATGGTCATTGGCTTCAGAACTCAACCAGTCAACCATCCAATTAAATATTACTGCACTCTTAATTGGTGCCTGCACTGGGGGCCAGTGTTGAGTGAGGCTTGTGGCTCTTCTACTGTGGTGGAGGTAAGAGCCTCAGAGCAAAGGGCTTTCAATGGTGATGATTGGAAACAACAGTAGTAATGACCACATCCAGTGGCTGGTACTTCTGGTGGGCTTGGTAGGTGCCAGTTTCAATGCAAGAGTTCATTTTTTCTGTAATGCTTAATCCTACTTACTCTATGGGTAGGAATCCTGCTTACTCTCATTTTATTATTGAAAATGAAAGTACATGATGGAGAAGTCAGGTGGGAATATACTGTAGGCAAGTGACACTTCGCTTGTGGGCTGGGGAAGACTCCTCAAGCAAGTCACACTAAATGTAAGACTCCAGGCCACAGGCAGGATTGGCTCTTAGGTTTTCGTTTTTGCTTCTGGCACAGGCAGTGCTGGTTTTCGGCGGTGACAATGGGCAGACTGTGCAGAATCAGTAGTTAGAAGTGACTGTTGGGTGTGAGGGAGGAGCAGAGAGCGGGGGGGGGGGGTGCCCGCCTCTGCCAAGAAGCGAGGCAGAGGAGCTTGGCTGGGCTGTGCTCAGCTCGATGTCCTCACCGCCATCCTGAGGAGGGGGGGATGCGAAGTGTGGGTCTTGAGGGGGCGCTTGAGGGCAAATGTGAATGGAATTACTGAGGTCTGATGGATTGATGAGCAGGCCTGGGAGCACGCACGTGTGGGGAAGGTCAGCACCAAGGACAGAGGACAACATGAGGACTGCTGTGGGGAGCAGCAGGGGGAGGAAGAGGCCGCTAAGATCAGAACTGGCACCTTCTAGGAAGCCAGGCTTTTATGCAGATGGGAACTCTCCAGTAGTGAAGATCTGAAAGGCTCTTGCCCTGGAAATGTGCAGCGGAAGCTTGGCAGCTGTGACACGGAGACATCGTAGATAGGTTGCTTGCCTCAGTGGGATGCGAGCAGGTATCCGAATTGGTTAGGACTAGACCAGAACAACCACTCCAGTTGCTGAAAGAACAAAAACCAGACAGAAGGGTGCAGGTAGATGCATGCAGTTCCTGGCTTTAGGCAGCCTGGGGCCAGAGGGGCTCTGGTGCGCTCTGTGTCAGGAAGGAAGTGCGTGCATCTCCCTGCCCAAGGATCAGACTGTGGGTGTAGAGCATGGCTTGCTGATATTGGTTGCTGGGTCTTGTGTCAGGGGAGGGCTGGGCATCTTGGCTGTAGTTTTCAAGGGGCTGTGTACTGCGGAGAAAAGATAGCGTCTCAGCAGAGATCGACACTCCAGTTACCTGACAGAGGAGTGAACGTTGGGCAGGCAAGACCAAGAGATGGCCTTTGCATCTTTTCTGGCTTTGTCCTTGGTTTGGTGGTTCTTCTTGCAATGTTGTTCAGCAGTCCTTAATTTCACCATTTACTTAGCTCTGCATTTGCAGTTGTTGCTGGTGCTTTGCTTCTGCCTGCTTCTCTGAGGTGAGCTGAGCACTTGAGATTGGCATGAATTATCTCTGGGCTTCAAGCTGCCTACCCGTGGAGGCACAATTTGGTGGGTATGGCAGATTGTCACATCAGGAAACAATGTGGCCTTTGGTCACATGGTCTCTCTGTCACTAGCAAGGGTTAGAGGCTAATAGTGGCAGACAGCCCACATCGGGGTGCGTCAGTGAAGCAGACGTGCCATCCCAAAGATGGGCACTGAGAAGAAATTTGAGCAGCAGGCGCCTGCAGGTAGAAAGCACCTGTCCAACTCATTTCTCCTGGCGCCTTCCCCCAGGGATCAGACTGCAGGTGTAGAGCATGGCTTGCTGATATTGGTTGCTGGGTCTTGTGACAGGGGAGGGCTGGGCATCTTGGCTGTAGTCTTCCAGGGGCTGTGTACTGCGGAGAAAAGATGGCGTCTCAAAGCAGAGATCGACGTTCCAGCTACCTGACAGAGGAGCAGTCCCTACACACAGGAAGGTTCCTTGTCCGGAGGAGTGCAGTAAAGGGACAGATTGAACCCCCAAGCCTCAGTTCATCACCATAAGCTGATCCAGTTGGTGTTCTTCACTCCAAGTGCTTAAATTAAGGAGGCTGAGTTGTGAGAATGTGGGAAATGCCTCTGCTGCTCACCCTCCAGCTCCTCACCTCTGGTTCATTAGTGAGAATTTCCGTAGTTACAAGAGACAAAAGCACAGTCCAAATGGGTTTAGGGAAAGAGAAATTTTTTGGCTTATATAAGGAAGTCAAGTTCTTCAGGTTTGGTTGGATCTAAGTGCTCATTTGTAGTGATCAGACACCCATTGACAGCCCGAGGCCCCTCACACAGGCTGTGTGAGTCAGAGAGGTGATTTCCTGAAGGACAAGGCCAGACGAATAGGGCATGTCCAGCACACTTACATTTGGGGGCCAGGCCTGCTCCTGGGCCGAGTGTTTAGAGCTGTAGGTGGCTGACCAGTGGAAGCAGGTTGAGGAACCCTCGTGGGCAGTGGCGTTGTGTCATGCTGCTCCTTTCTCATGGCCTGATCAAAAGGCAGAGCCTTGGGTCCAGGACCTGTCTCCCTGTATGTCTGGCGCTGCCTGGGGCTCTGGCTCCCCCAAGCTTATTTCAGCAGAAAGGGAAGAGGGCGACAACTTCCTTTTCAAGGACTAATTTATTTTCCTGATGCCTGTTCACTACCTGTTGCTGGTTTGGCTACTTCACCATGCATAAGTTACTAGATCAGGTAACATTGCAGGTGAAGTCGTGCCTTTCATGTGGTCCTGGTTGATCTCTACTGCAGGGTGATTGTTTTCCCTTCTTTGTGCTTGGCTGATAGTCAGTCCTGAAAGTTTGCTGTCTCTCCTTTTATGGGAGGAAATAATCCTGAGAACTTTAAGAGTTCCTTATGAAACGGCAAACAAAAACAGCTTACCCAAGTGACGAATTGTTCTCTGCTTATTGCGTTGGAACCTGCTCTCCAGTGTATTCATTCGGGCGGAAGCAGGCGGTGGAGGCATGCACGGAGCAGCAGTGCTCAGTCCTGCTGGCACGTGTGTGTCACCCGGGGAGCTTTTGCGGTGTACCGGACCCTGTCCCCTCTTCTCCCAGGTACAATTACATCAGTCTCAGGGAATAAGCCCTGAGCATCCTCCCCCAAAAGCTCCTCAGGTAACTGTAGTGTGTATCCAGAGAACAGTGTCAGGTGGATATGACAAAAGAGTAGAAAACAGAAAGAAAATGGAGGCCACCTCATTCCTTACACAGTTGTCCTTGGTGTCCACGGGAGGTTGTGGCAAGGAGTTTCCCCCTGTTGAATTCCAAAATCTGCAGCTACTCAAGTCCCCCTGTAACGTGACGGTGTGTTTGCACATGGCCTCTGCACAAGGTCTCCTCAGAACACTTGAGATCGTCTTAGCCCAGTATGATGTAGATGCCCTGTGAGAAGCTGCTGCTTTGCATTGAGGAGGGAATAAGGACAAGAACAAAGTGTCTGCACATGTTTGATACAGGTGCAGTTTGTTCCCCAAATGCTTGTGATGATTGGCTCCTAAGTGGAACACTTACTGCATCTGTGTGGATGTGCGCTGCTTACCCAGGAAGGGACTAGCTCTACACTTTACAAAGGAATTATACAAGGCAGTGGAAGGACTTGTTCCCTCCATAAAACGTATATATGCAGCACTCTTCTAAAAAGAAGTTCTCAGTGCGTACTGGAAGCTGGCCGCGCAGGGCCAAGAAGGAGCCTGACCTCATGCCGCTGGCTGGTGTTGGGCAGCTGCCCAGAGTCAGGCCTGGACCCGTGGCCTGTGGCCTCAGCTGCTTTCTGCTCGACTCTGCTTGGAGGAGCTGTTTCTATGCAGGAGTGACCACCCTTTCATTCACTGCTTAGCTGTTCACTCATTCATTTGTATTTTTTATTAAGAATTAGAAATGAGCCAGACATGCGAATCTTATCTTCACAGCCTCATGGCAAGCAAGTGACCTAATTCCCATTCTGTGGTTTGGAATTAATTGCATTAGCTGCAGCAGTGCAAGTAACTGAGGTGCATCTATTGGAGGCAGGCTGGCCATCTAAGGTGGGGATCCTTGGGATCTGTTGCCCGTCTGAATTGGAGCCTGTAAACTGGAGACATGCAGGTATGTTTGCATGGCCTCTACAGACCTTCGACAGAAGTGGTCTCTGGCCCTGCTAGACCCCTGGACCAGGACCACCTTGGCTAGAGGTTGGCACCCCTGGGAAGGGCAGTAGTTCCTCAGGACAACCCAGTTACCACTCTGCTGTCTTAATGTGTTGTATCAGGCTTGCTTCTCTTGGTCAGAAGGGCTGCCTTTGCAGGCATTAGAGTTTGCGGTCCCTGCTCTAGGGTAGAAAGATGACTGCCTCACGGGGCTACTAAACTGAAGCATCTTGTGGAGTGCGACCCTTCTGACCATTTTCATTCTGATGGCTGAAGAATTGAGCTTTTGGCTTTGATTTCTATCTGGATATAAGTGAGGGGTTGTTGCACTGGGAAATGTGTGGGACAGATGTGCAGAATAGAGACTGTACAAGAGGCCTAAGAGGAAGGGACAGCTGTCAGGCCTGGCAGGAGTGTGGGGCTCTGGAGGCCGGGGACCCAGAACAGGAGTTAGCACTGGAACCTTGTGCTCCAGGCTAGTCCTCCTCATTCCAAACGATGGGGAATCTTTTGCGTACACCGCCTTGTGTGGTAGCTTCTAGCTGCATGGGGGCTTCAAGCACTTGAATGTAGCAAGAATGAAGAACTGAATTTTCAGTTTTATTTGATTAGGCTCGCTTTGCACAGCACTACCATGTCCAGCAGCATACACTGAGGGAACAGACAACCGGTGAATGTGTCAGGGTGGAGAGTGAGGTGGAGGCTGGGGCCTCAAGCTCAATCTTGAAGGAATGCAGAATGGGGCGGAGGAAGGAGGAAGGAGTGCGCGTCTGGCGGGCACTTGGTGGCCCCGTTCCGGCTCTAGGGAGTCCTTGCAACAGTTGTATGAGAAAAGTGCTGTCCTTGTCTCTATTTTATACAGCAGGAAATTGAGACATGGCAAAGTCAGTGGGCCTTTGCAAGGTCACATAACTAAGAAATAGTAGCTGCAGGGCCAGGCAGCTTGGCAGTGGGCTCTGTCCCACAAGGCTGTCCACTGTGGAAGAAGCTAAGTGACCCTGGCCTGAGAGCTTGCTTCGGGCCCTATCCCTGGCTGTGGGCTCACAGACGATGCCTCATTTGGAGTTCTTAACAGTTCTGTGACCTTGCCAGCCTTATCTCCTCTATGGTCCTGGAAACTTTGGCTCGCAGAGATGAGACATTAAGGCAGGCTCTTGGTCTCCGGGGAGATCAGTTAAGGCTTTAGTACAAAACATTCCATCTCTGACTTGTGGAGGGCAGCTGAGGTGGGGTTAGTGGTAGAGAAAATGTGACACATCACGGGATGGTGGGGGTGTGGAAAGCAGGGGAGGATTTCTTCTGAGCGGTGGGATGAATGACAAATACAGATGCACTGTGCAAGAGGAGAGTGTGGGCTCCGCAGGAGGCAAGCCTGGCTCTGCTCGCTGCAGGCCCTCAGGCAAATGCCTCCCTGCTCAGCTTGGCGTGAATGCCAGTAGAATGAGGATAGTACATAACGCCTTCCTCAGAAGACCAACGGGCTGCAGGAAAAGCCCTTGCAGGCTCCAGGAGCAGGGCCCTGGATGCCAGTGCAGCCAGGGCTTGCAAGTGGTGACTGGACCTTTCTGCATCTCAGCACGGAGACGGCTAGCTCCCCACAGCAGCTGGGAAGCTGCACTTCATCCTGGGCACTAAGAGAGCTGAGTAAGATGGGTCTGTGGTCTACTTTGGCCTAGGAGGAAAGAAAGATCCCCTCAGCCACCGTGAGCAGTCCATACTGCTGGCTCCCACTCAGTGCCCTTTCCCACCAAGTGTTTTTCATTTGATCTTCATAGCATTCCTGGGAAACCGAATACTGTTACTTCCATTTCTGAAAGTTAGGTTCAGAGATGTGTAGTCACTGGATTAATAGGCTTCATCTTATGTAAGGTGAGATTCAAAATACAGTGAAAATATAGTAAGGGTCACCATTATGGTCTGTGTATGGGTGTCCTTGTAAAGCCTCATGCAGTCTCGGGTGGCTTCTGGAGTTAGTGACTGATTATTGTACGTGAGGATATTGCACCTGCCCCAGAGCAGGCAGGTAATTTGCATTACATTGTGCCGAGGGGAGAGAAGCTAGGTAGCTGCCTGAGCCGCTGCCACTCCCTTTGTTCTCTGCTCTTCACTGCCACCATGAAAGGCCAGGTGCCACTCCGCCTGGGAGCCAGCTGCACAGGGACTGAAACCTCCAGTAACTGTGAGCTAAATATACCTTTCCTTCCCTCGTGCTGGTGTCGGCGCCTGACCCAGCAGTGAGCCAAGAGTAACGAGACAGACGCCTCGCCATTAGTCCCTCTCAGAGGACTCCTGTAGCCACGAACACACTTGCCCCACCCTTCTGAGGCAGGTCTGGAAGTCCTCTTTGTGAACGTGTCTCGTTTCACTCTTGTGGCTGCTTGGGCTTTGGAGTCGATTCAGATGTTTACTTTTCATCATCATTCGGACTTCAGGGAGGAGGCGGAAGTGGCACAGTGCCAGGGCTGGCGAATGGGTGGAGGAGGACACACCGTGCTGTTCTTCGCGTGCCCACCTTTCTATGGCGAGGCACTTAGCAGCGGCCTTTGTGCCACTGAAGAACTACTTCTAAATACATTCATGAAAGAGGACTTCCATACCTGCTTTAGAAAGCATCAAGAACGATGGGTAATCATGTTTAAAGGGTGGAAGAACATTCTGAGGGGGATGAGTGGTAATGTGTATTCTATAATACATTTTAAAAAATTTACCCTGTAAGTGGTTAAAAAAAAAAAATGCTCCAAACAAGGTCCATCTGATTGCAGATAGTTCAGCAATGGGTCCTGTGGATGGTGGCCTTCGCCCTGGAAGGCTGACATTTAGGGTGTCCTAAGAAAGACGGGACCTCGGAGAATGCTGAGGGCTCTTCTCCTTTTTATTTGTCCCGCCAAGTTACCTGCTGCTACTTCTGGAATTTCTGTCAGGCTGGTGTAGATTCAGGGGCAAAGAGCGCTCCTCAGGGAGGTCATTGTTCCAGAAAAAATGGGATCTGGTGACTTTAGTACTGCTCTTTGGAATGTAATGAATGTATTTTTTGGTTAGGAGCTGAGAGTTTGGAGATGGGGTGCAGTGGGAAGCAGAATTGGGGCCTCAGCTCTTTCTTGGGGCAGATACCCCAGGGAAGCTCCCTGTCTGTGGCTTCTGTGGTATCTGGTGTTCTGCTCCTTGGTTGGTGTAGTAGTTTCCTAATGCTGCTATGAAAATTAAACAAATAGGGGCACCGGTGATGGCACAAGCTTACTGTCTTACATTCTGGACAGCGAGTTCTGAAAATGGAAGTCTTGTAGGCCTAGAACGAAAACATCTGCAGGACTACAGTTGTTTTTCAGACTCAGAGAGCAGACTGGCCCTGGCCTGCCTGGCTTTTGGAGGCCACCCACTTTCCTTGGGGCTTGCCTTCACCTGGTAGTGGCATCTTTCGTGCTCTGATGGTGACTCTCTTGCCTTTCTCTCACCAGGACCTGAGCGGTTACACTGTGCCTGTATGAGCAGTTTGTCGTCATTCCCCATCTCAACATCCTTAAGCACGTCTGCAAGGCCTGTTCCCATGCAGGGTAGCATGTTCACAGGTTCCTTGGGTTGGGCCGTGGCTGCCTTGGGCTGTGGGCACTGCTCTGCTGACACTGTGGGCATGTGACCTTCATAGTTTGTCTGTAATAAAGGAGGTGTGGAGAGGACAGCGCTTGGGACCTCTTCCTCTCTCTTGGCCATGGTGGAATAGCACTTCTCCCTGCTACCCAGGCAGTGTGTCTCTCCACCTGCCTCTGATATTTTCATTACCAGCCCCTTGGTGTTTGAGTGTGAGACTCTACTGTGTAGCCCAGGAGAGCATGTTTACAGATGGGTTCAGAGGGCACCAAGTGGCAGGTGTTCAAGCCCTGTGAAAGGTCTAGGGATGGTTGGCTCTTGGGGCACCCGTGCAAAAGCAAGACCAGTATGGTTTTCGGCAGCTGAGTAAATCTTGTCTTGTCTTTAAGACAAGCTAATCTTATCCTGAATTGCCAAACAGAAATGAGGGGGTGTTTATTTGTATCACAAAAGGATGTAGTTTGTTTCTTAAAATAGCCACATCTGCTTCTATCTTCGAAGTGCTTTAGTTAATGGGGAATTTGATTTGCACAACTTTTCAGAAACACGCTGTGTGGGGGAATTACCTGTGCCAGAATCTCATCAGCTTCCAAGGCCTGTTCCCAGCGGCCTGTGGAGTAGACGCAGGGGCGGTCAGGCCCTTGGTGTGTGGGCTCCTCATCAGGGGTTGTTTATTTCTGTGGTTGATGGGAAAGCTGCCTCAAGAGGCCTTATCCGTGGCTCATGTGTGACCGCAGAGAGTCGGAGGCAGGGGCACCGCACGGGGGCACCGCAGCTCAAAGTATTACAGACTATATTGTGAATAAACTTAAAACATTACCTTTGTTGTTAGAAATAATGACAAAGGATGAGGTAGAATAGCTTCAGCGGATTCTAGCCCTACACCCCTAAATTAAGTTTGCACTGACTTTAAATTCTGGGGAATGAGATATCTGTGTTGCTGAGTATCCACTCTTTAATGCAAAGACTTATGTTTGCTTTTTCAAATGGTTCAATCTCACTAACACTTAAGCCTTTAGCAGACCCCTAATAAAAGACCAACTTGTAAAACTGGCCCATTTTAATGTTTTTACAATTTATTTATTTATTTATTTATTTTTTGTTTTTACAATTTAATAGTTTTCTTGATGAATGTAGTCGTGAGAGTTGTTCCGCAGTATTCAAGTTATGGCTTTCCTGATTTGTCTGTAGTCTTCAATAAGTGTAAGAAGTTACTGTATGAAACACCTGTCCAACTAGTAAGACTGCATTGATGCATCCATCATTTTCAGGATTGTTGGTTACCTGTGCGTATTTACCCCAAATAACCTTGCCTCCTTGTGTCACAAGGCCCAACTCACTCACGTTCACCTCAATCACTGTTCCTTTGGTAATAACACCCAAAGTTGTATT
>PVKA01035326.1:11590-22811 GCA_004027165.1 Ctenomys sociabilis
CTTCTTAAAACGTAAGCCCATTGGCCTAATGAATCTTTCATATTTAGGTGGTTTTCTTGTAAAGCCATCTCCAACAAAGCAGACTTTAGTAACCATCCTCTTCCATGCCTTCTTTTTTCTCTTTCCAGTTCGAATAACTTTTAATACTTCTGTTTCTCCTTGGGCATGCACTTTGGGCAGAGGGACTTCCCATTTTCCCACCTTTTCTTTTCGTTTCTGTTTAATCATGTTGGAAAGTACTTTTGCACGAGACTGTCCTTCTCTGTCCAGCAGGTAGACAGGTACTGCTCCTTGTGGAGTCTTTTCGTCATTCTTTTGTTTGGTGTTTCTCTTTTCATGCATCTTGATAGTCTTCTTCATTTGTATTTTTTCTGCATGGCACTGTTTATGGCAGAGCTTAGCTTTCAGGCCGATCATTTTTTTTTTGCCTTCTTTGAACGTTCATGAGCCTCTCGACTTTCTTTCTCTTTTTCTCATGGTAATCCAAGTGGTACCCATAGCGTTTATGATGTAATTCAATATATTCATTCTGTGGCATGATGATGGCTGCAGAGCCACCGCGGGCAGCCTCAGGTGTGCAAAGGAAAGTCCTAACTTTGCAGTGGTCCCAGACACATGAGCTGCCTCCGCGCCTTCTGTTCTATTTTCTGTAAAGATGGCATTTATTCTTTTAGTCCCTCATCCACCAAGAATTTATTTACTGTCCATTATGTACCAGGGCTTGTGGTGGACATTGAAAAATGAAACATACATCCACCTGAAAGTGCAGGAGTATGAACTAGATCCTGTCTGACAGTTTAGAAGTGTTGAAGAACAAAGCAACTACTTGAGTATGGGGCAAAAGCTTTTTATAGATAGTTCTAGGTCAAGGAAAAATTTTAAACCTTAATAATGACACTAAACATAAAACACAAAAATGTAGCCAAAATTGTACTTAAAAGAAAGGTTTTTAGCCTTAAAACCTTTAAATTTTTAATGAAGAGGAATGGGAAGAATAAATGGAACTGTCAGCTCAAGCAGCTCTTTAAATGGCTCTGTGATCATGAGAGATATTTGCTAAATACTCAGTGGTGTGGAAGGCACAGTGTTGTGCATGGATTAACTCATTGAGTTCTAACAATATCGCCTTTATTTGGGACTTACTATCACTCATTTTTCAGAGAAGAAATTGAAGCAGAGAGAGATGAAATAATGTATTCAATGTTAGAGTTTGCAATTATGAATGCAAAACCAAAGCTTGGCCCTCTGTCTCTAGCCTTCCTAACCAGTAAGTACTATAGATACAAGTAAGTGAAGCTAATGCTGCTGGCAGACAGATAGCAGAAGGAGCAACTAATTAGTAAGGTGGGATAGAACTGCGTGGAATTGGCAAATCCATCCACGGTCTGGCTCTTTGAAATAACAATAGGAAATAGAGATGGACTTTGAAAATAATGAAAAGAGAGACCCCAACAGTATTGTATAGAGAAAGAGCAAGAGCATAATACCATCCGCAGTAAGAAGGGCAGGGTGGCATACTGGGAAGAGCACTGTCCCGGTTCCAGGGACAGTACAAATTGAGAAGAGATGGGCAACCATCTGTGAGGTCAGAAGTCAGGGAAGGGACGAGACAACGCTGTGGAGAGATCAGCTGCCCGAGACGAGTGGGCCTCTGCTGCCCTGTCTTTACCTTGTGTTGCTCAGAAAGGTCTAAGTGTGGAACCAACGTGAGGGGAAAAGAGACGCGTCAGTCAGAAGGGAAAGAAGAAGTTACCCGAGATGCTCTGGTGTTCCACCTGGAAAATTCACAACACTGTTTGGAGTCTGAGCTTGGGTTGTTTTAGGTCCTCTGCGGGTGCAGATTCCATAGGAGACACATACGAGATTTCTTAAGTAGGCTGGAGTCCATCGTGGCTGTCTGCACACCAGAGGAGCAGAGGCTCCTGCAGCTGCTCGTCCGAGAGGTGGGCAGCCCCAGAACCAGAGCAGCCAAGGACACAGGAGGGGTTCAGGATCAAAGGCCGGCTGCCACCTGTGGGGCTGCCTGTGTGAGTGTAGGAAGGCCGGAGAAGCTGGGTCTGCTGTCTGCAGGTAGCGGGGCAGCCTGCACTCTTTATTGCATCCCGCAGCCAGGGTGGCCCTTGCCCCTCTTTGGGCTGACACACCTGCAGTCCTCTCTGGCATCGCCTGCTGACATTCCCAGAGCTGTGTTTTGCTGTTAGGTGTTATAATCCAGTCAAGCTGACAGACCAGGAAGAGCGTCATGGAGCTAAAGAACGCTTACCAAGTAAAGATGCGGAAATTCTCTTGCTTTCTTATTTGTAAATACTGAGGGAAACAATAGGAAAAATGTCTAGTTCACAATAGCATAAAAAAAAGAATTCCTCAGACTGTACTAAATGAGGATTTTACACAGGAACATAGAGAAAAGTAATGACTCTAGTGAGGGGTATAAAATAAGATTTTTAACAAGGGCATAATCAATGTCTGATGGAATTACCCATTATTGTGAAAATATCAGCAAGCTTGAGTTTTATCTCTAAATTTAAGACAGTTTCAATCAAGATCCTGGTGGTTGGAGGGCAGGGGCTGCCTGAATACAGTTCAACTAAAAATTCTATTAGCATTTTTAAATCTTGATAAACTGATTCTGAAGTTCACTTGGACGAATAAACCTGCAGTGATAGCCAAGAAAATGTTTGAAATTATGGATAATGAGGGAGGCCTTTCCATGAGGAGCTACAGTGTATGATAAAGCTACTATACTTAAAGCCCCTGTTGCCATATGTGGAGGCAGATCAGTGGACAAGACCGAAGGCCCAGAGATGAACTCCAGTGTGTATAATTACAGAACATGTAATAAAGTTGGCGTGTGAAATCCGTGAGAAAAGGATGTCTCATGTAATAAAGTTGGTGTGTGAAATCCATGAGAATTACTCATTCAAGAGTACTGGGACTGAGAGATCTCTCGGTGGCATAAGCGCCTACCTGGCAAGCGCAAGGTCCTGAGTTCCATTTCCAGTACTTTATTTAAAAAAAAAGAGTGCTGGGACAATTGAGGATAGTTTAGTGATTTGGAAAAAAAAAAAAAAAGGCAAATGAGTTCCTTATTTCACATCAGATTCCGAGAAATTACATATGAATTAAAGAGGAAATTATGACACATAAAAGTAAAAGTGGAATATTTATATTTATATGACTTTGGGACATGAAAACATTTTGAAGTATAGCTGGGTTAAGTTTTCTCTGTCTGGTTTTCTCATATAGTGATTTAAAAATTACATAGTTTCTGTTCTTTTTTTACTTCTAACAGTTAACACATATTTTAACTTATGCCTTAGATGTGGGTTTTAATAGTTTGTATTCTCTCAAGCACATTTCAGTTTTCTAGCCCTCTTCCACCTGTCTTGTGACTCAAGTATGTTTTCTCCTTCCCTTCCTTCCCTCTTTACTTTCTCTCCCTCCCTATCTTTTAAAATTGCAGATTTATAATAAATACTGAACATACATTAAACAGATTTGTGTATTAAGAAAAGCACATAAATAAGCTCATCAAATAAGAAAGCCCAGGCTGGGGAGATGGCTTGGAAGGCTAAGCATCTGTCTGGCACTCACAAGGACCTGGGTTCGAACCCTGGTACTGCATGTCATGTCAGCCCCTAGAACCCTGGTGTGCCATGCTGGCCACCGAAACCAGGCCTGATGGCACATGTCTATAATCCCAGTGCAGGGGAGGTCCACTATGAATCTAAACTGCATTGTGAGACCCTGTACCAAATAAAAAAATAATTAAAAAAAAAAGAGAGCCGTATTTCCATCACTCGGGCTCAATAACGATCTGTCATGGTCAGAGTTTTTCATCAACAGCCCTTCCTAGTGTACTGAATTATTCCGACTTGAATTCTTATACTCATGGAAATTTAAGGTGCATCCTCAGTGATAAGATTTCTATTTTTAAAACCACAGGGCCATTTTCATGCCGAAAAGTCTGTTGCCTACTGTCAGTGATTTCTTAGTGTCATAAAAACCAAGAATATTTGTTTCCCCGATACTAAGTCTCATTTAAATTTTTTTAAATTTTTATTTTATTGGTATACATATGTAGTATATAATGATTTTGTTCCTCCTGGGGAGCTGACGCATATGCATAGCACATTTTAATTTATTTTTCATCTTCTTTCCCTCCTTCCCTCATCTCTCCAATCTCTGGCACCCTTTCTGTTTCAAACAGATCTCTCTCCTTTCTATCATCTGTCTTTTATTTTGTTCCTTGTATTTTGGGTTTCTCGGGAGAACACATGATATGTAAGCTCGTGTGTCCGACTCGCTTCCCTTCCGCTCACAGCCTCCAAGTGCACCCGATTTCCTACAGAGGACTTGCACTCACTCTGCGCTGTGACGCACAGTGCCGCGTTGTGTGTGAGGACTGTGCTTCTTTATCCACTCATCTATTGGTGGATGCACAAAGCCTTGTCCTTTATTAAACTGCTGGTTTTTTTAAATTAAGATTCAAGCAAGGCTCACATACTGCTTTTGTGGACCTGTTTCTTAAATCCCATTGACTGTATGTTTCTCTGCTTATTTTCACCCTCTTGCAGTTATTAGCTTGAGGAAATCATGTTGGTTGCTTTAGGCATATCTGTTTGGAGGTTTTGGAGTTGCGTGTGTTTGGCGACTGCCTTCCTGTCATGAGAGTTAGTGTATTCCTTGGCCACATGTATTTTCTGTGAATTTGCAGTTGTATAGTGAGATGTTGTTATGGTTTGTGTCTAGTTCTCCCCCCAAAGCCTCATGTAGTCATAGGGTGGGGACTTCTAGAGTTTGTGATTAACTCATGATCCACTGGGATTATGTGTGATCCAAGGCTGGGATTATGGGTATGAGTACTTCCTCCAGCCTCAGGTAGAGAGCCTGAATGTAATATAACAGAGAGAGAGACAGACTTTCTTTAACTATTGCTTTGTTGTATTGTTATTCTGCTACCATGAACTGATGCTATCTGCCATGTGCCCCTCTGCCTTGGAGCCAGCCGAGTATGGACTGAAACCCACAGTAACTGTGAGCTAAATAAACCTTTCCTTCCTTCATTTTGGGTGTTGGGTATTTTTCCCAGCAACGAGAGAAGAGTAACTAAGACAGATGTGAACCAGTTTGGCTGATGTGGCAGGGGTGCTTCATAGAAGGTGCAGGGGGCTTGTACTGAGGGTGCAACATCAGTGAGGGTGCTAGCAGCTATTGGCGATCGTGATTCTAGTCTGCTGTGTCACCAGCGGTGGCCTTGGGTTTCCTCTTCTGTTTTAGTTTACTGAACATGTTTTTCAGAAGGCTCTGTGTCTCCAAACCATGCCATCCATCTGTCCTCTTCTAACCTGCAGTCTAAAGGTTGCAAAAGAGAGCTTGAACAATGACCACAAAAGGGGTGGACCAGAATAATTTTATTTTGTATATGTTCCCCGACTGTGCCTTCATCCAGCAGACAAAATCTCCCAGCAGTGGAGCCGAACCCTGGATACTTGGTGCCCCTGCGTCCGAATATACACTTATGCATATCAGGTTGCAATGAATAATGTAGTACAATGAACGTTGTAGCCTGTTTCTTTTCATTTTTTCACTTAGCTGACATTATTCTCGGCGAGACAGAGCACACCTTTGCCATTCCTGCTTGCCCCGTCCCTACATTCATTCCATATCACAATGTATGATTCTAACATTTCAAGATACATATTTCGTATGCAATATGAACCTACATGTAAACCAGCTATTTCATCTGGTGCCTGACCTAAGAGAGAACATGATGTTGTGAAGCCAATAGAAGACCAGGGATCTTCAAGGAAATGAAATTTGGAGCGGTTGTGATCTTTTCAACCTGTTTATCTTTAGAAATTTAGCACCTGTGAAAGACACAACATAGTCGTTTCCATCAACAAAGGACAGGAGCAGACGCTGGTGCACTGCTGGGGCCTGAAGCCTCCATCTGGCTGAGCCCGAGCATGCCCGTCCTTCCTCCCTTTTCGCACTGCCCGCTCCCTCCTTCCCTTTCTCCTAACCTTGTTTTCTCTTTTGCAGTTTGCTGCTTTGTCGTGCACAAACGGTGCCATGAGTTTGTCACGTTCTCCTGCCCTGGAGCTGACAAGGGGCCAGCCTCTGATGTAAGTATCGGGCAGCGGTCCGTTTCCTCTGTCCACAGTGCCTGCATCCTTCTGGGTCATGTGAGTGAGCACGCTTAGACAGAGACTTTGCTCTTGCAAGAATTTGCTCTTCCTAGAATTTTCCCTCCTGGCTTTGTCTCTGCCTATAGTCCTGCTGTCCACTTCAGGTTGAAGCGACCTCAGCTTGCCTGAATGCAGTAGTGACGCCCACTGTGGCTGAGCCCCTCTGGCTCCTGGTAGCCTTCTGTAAGGGGTCATCTGCTGTTCAGTTACAGATCAGAGCGGGAGATCTGTAGTTGCACCAGCACTAGCACTCTGGAGAATGTTCTGGACCACTGGGCTCAGGAAGTTGAGGATTTCAGGTACTGCGACGGCTGGGCCTTTGCAGTCTGGTGCTGAGATGAGGCTTGGCACCATTTGCCATGCTCTTTCCAGTCCTCTTTGCATCCTCAGGAAGTGGCTGGGAGTTTGCTGGGAACCACCCCGCTCCCGTATGGGGCTCTGGATGCTTTTGCAAATTAAGACTGGGTTCTCCGGTATAGCCGGGAAGATGCTCTGCCCTAAGCTCTATCTGTGTCAGCCACAGTTCTCTGTTGCTAAGGCGGGAACTGAGCTCAAATTGAACAGTATGGAAAGGGAAACTGTTGGTGTCTGCAGTTGAAGCCCAAGGATAAACCCAGCTTCAGGTGTCATGAGTCAAGATAAGGCCCTCAGGATCCCCCTTCCTTCTGCACTTGTTGACTCAGCCGGCTGTTTTCATTTCATTTTCCAGAGGGGCAGGGTGTTGAGGCCGCTTTAGTTCCATATCTTACCACTGCTGTAACCCAGTGAGAAGACCGAAGGGCTCCTTGGGATGAGGGCCTGGGTGCCAGTTGTCCTGATGACGTAAGTCCTCACCAGTGAGACTCAGACTGGCTGGCCTGGCCACGTCATTCTATGCGCTGATTTTTTTTTTTTTTTCCACGTGTTTGGTACAAGATCTCACTATGCAGCTCAGACTTGTAGTGATCCTCCTGTTTTCAGCCTCCCTAGTGAGGGATTACAGCCGTGTGCCACCATGCCTAGTCTACGTGCTGAATATTTTGTGGCCTTCCCTCGCCACTGTGTTGTGAAGTCCCAACTTCAAGGTATGGTGTTAGGAGATGGGGCCTTTGGGCTGTGCTCAGATCCTGAGGAAGGAGCTTCATGAGTGGGCTTAGTGCCCTGTAAAAGAGGCCCAGGGCTGGGGAGATGGCTCAGTAGAATAAGCACTTGCCTTGCAAACACAAGGACCCGAGTTCAATCCCCGGTCTTGCCAAAAAAAGAATAAATAAATAAAAAATAAATAAAAGAGGCCCTTCAGTCCTTCTGCCACATGAGACTCTACCAAGAACACAGCTGTGGATGAGGACACCGTCCCTCGCAGGGTGCTGAGTTTTCCAATCTCTCCATCTTGGATGTCTCAGCTTCCAAAACTGTAAGATGCAAATTCCTGCTATTTATAAGCCAGCCAAGTTCTGACACCTTATTATAGGATCCAGAATGGACTAACAGGCGATTTTGGTATCAACAACAATTCTCTCTAACAACAGATTTTTAAGGATTAGTTTCCTGAATTGGTTCTGGGGCATCCGGAATTGAGGCAAGGTTCTCCAGATGGCTGTATGTATCCTCTGATGCAGTGTCCAGTAGATGGTGCAGATTCTCTGACGAGCAGGATTGGCAGGCTCGGAATCTAGGATGGAAGTGGCATGGTGGCCCTGTTGCCCCTACCTACAGTTGTTCCTGGGCTTCCTTTCTGCATGACTGTAGGTTCCACTGACCTAGAGGGGAAGTTCTTCCACCTGGAGACGTGAGGATGCTGTTGAGCTGTAAGCTAAGACTTGCCCACAGTCCCCCTGGGCCTTCATGTCTCTGAGCTAATGGGCCAAGAGGGACTGATGGGCCTTGCTGAGGTGCTTGATCTGGACCACCCGGGCAAATGAGTGCCCGCTCCACAATGCAGGAAATGGGGAGAGCATCCTCACCACAGGACACCCCTCAGGGCATCTCTCAGTGTTGCCTCGACCTGTTACTAAGGTCCGTGGAAAGCTGCATGACCCACCAGGTCGGAACTGACTACAGGCCAGACCCTGGACGAGTGAAGGTTTGCGTCCCCTTGACAGGTAAAGAACCACTGCTTGCTGAGGTGCCTGCTCATGGCGTGGGTGTGCAGGGCAAGTGGAAGGAAAAGGCAGCCTTAAATGCAGCTGCTAATCGGCAACGGCTTACAGAGACAGACTGTCATCGCCATTAGCGTTTCTTCCTAGTTTTGTGTTTTTGTACACTCAGTGTCTCTTCCATATCTTTATTTTTCTTCCTGTATTTAGATTTTGTTGTGTAACATAAGATACATTGACTTTATATTAGTATTTAAATTTTTTTTTTTTAGTATTGTTAATTTTACATCTTGGCATCTAGGTTGTACAATATCAGGAGAAGAGTAATCGATACTTGAGAACTTTATTTCTTTCCCCAGGGAAGAGCTTAGTGTGCTTTTACTTGTTCAAAGTCTAGTTATGTCACATCAGATGGAATTATGACCTTGTTTTTCCTTTGTTTGGAAATTTAGTTTAAAGAGAAGTGAAGTGTATAGGTGGCAGGTTGGAAGAGGTGAATGTATTAGGGCTGATTCACACACCAACTGGCCTGGGTCAGAAATGACCTGATAGATCATAGCATGCTGTTTCTGGCCATGTCTGTGAGGGTATTTCAAGAAATAGTACTTGAATGAATAGACAAGGGAAGATCCCGGCAGATATGGTGGAGCCCAGGGAGGGCCCATAGATAACCACAAGGTGAAGGAAGGGTAAGGCCATGCTCTCTGCTGGTGGGGACTTCCATCGTGCCCTTCCAGGGCCTGGGGCTGAAGCCTTCAGACTTGGGCCAGGACTGAGGACACTGGTTCCTCTACCTCTCAGGCCACTGGGCTCAGCTATGGACTACACAATTCTGCAGGTGGTCTTGGTTCTCTGGTTTGCAGGTGGCAGATCATGGGGTTATGCAGCCTCCACAGTCATGTGAGCCAGGTCATAAGATAACTTGACCCGCCCCTAGCTGCATCTGCCTTGTTAGCTTTGCTTTCCTAGAGAATCCTGTGCAGTGTCTGTGCCTCTCCTGAGGTGAAGATCTGCATGCTCATTGCCTAGCATAGGGGAGCAGAATGGTTGGTTACTTAGGAAAACCAGTGAAGCCCTGCTGTGTATTAGTTAAAATCACATGACAGAGACAACTTCCCTAGTTTTAAAACTGTGTGATTTGGGCAGATCATTCACATTTCTTTATGCCTGTGATTCTTCAGCTGAAAAATTGTGATGGGTGCCAAATGCATAAATACTTAGGAAGCCACGGAGGGCAGGGCTTGAAGAGCTACACATACTTGATGGTGCTGTAGTGCTAAGATTAGTGGTGGACACAGGGTGGCAGGCAGCAAGGACAGCGGGCATGGCTAAGGTAAACAAGATCTGTCTGCCACCTGGCAGCCCTGCCTAGGAGCGTGCAAGCTCCAGTAGTGGCATGAGAGCCCTCTATGAATGGAGGCACGAAGCCATGAACTGTGTCAGCCTGGGGAGGGCAGGAAGTCCTCCCCACAGCCAGCATGCATGGGCTTTGGCAGCCAACCCGATCCTGTCTCTGGAGACCATTCTCAGAAGGGCAGCTGGCACTCATCATGACGGATCAGTCCAGACTCCTGGACCAGCTTGACTCAATTTATTGACCTCTTTCTGCCCGTGGTTGGGAGCATGATTAAAGACCTGGCTGCACCTGCTTATCCTCCTGGCCAGACTCTTTCTTGGCTGTCCCTCAAGATCACAAAGGAACCTGTGACCTTGGTGGAACTGGTGTGCTGCAAGTTTATGAGGTAGAAATGCTCAGCTTTGCCCATGCAAAGGGCAAGTAATGGGTTTCACCCACGTCTCTGCTGTGCCAAGCCCTGTCTGAGCCAGGACATCCTCTGGATATTAGCGGAGCATTGTGTTGACCTCATTCTTTTTTTTTTTTTTTTTTGTGTGTGTGTGTGTGTGTGTGTTGACCTCATTCTAAGACAAGCCCTTATCATGATGTACTGAGGCAGCATCCTGTGAACCTAGATGTCGACCTGGTCACTTAAGGCCAGTGGGAACAGACAGTATAAGTGGCACTTATCACTGGGAGGCTTCGGCCCTTGCCAGCGTCTGTCGATGCTGCTGCTGGTCACTTGTAGGCAGTCCTCCGGTTCTCAGTCTCATGAGGATGGAAAATGTCAGTTCTGTTTCTTGGGCCTTGCAGAAAGACTGTCTGGACATGCTGTGAGCATTACATGTGGTCACTATTCAGTGTATGGGCCACATACATACCTTCTGAGGGCTCTCAGAATAAAAAAGAGCAGAATTGCCTTGAGGGCTGGGACCAGGAGAAGGCAGAGGATAAGGGCTTCTGGCCCACCTCAGTGGTTATCTGGTAGGCCAACTGGGAACGGGTTAAGCCGGGATGGTGTCACTCACATGATTGTTGTCCTGGTGCTTTAATTTCCCTCCAAATGGCCTCATCTTCCACGTAGCTGGCTAACTTCTACTTGCTCACCTGGAAGCTTCAGGATGCAAAGAAGGGCAACGGGGCACAAGAGCTTTAAAAACCTGTACACTCGGTTTTCCAACATCTGAGTGGGCAAGCTGGTTGATGGCCAAATCCAGATTCAAATGTCAGATAAATAGACTTCCCCTACTGGAAAGGGAAACTCTATGGTCAGCCACTGCCCATGCTGTTAGGCTATTGGGCTGCTGGAGAGTGGAAACCCTAGAGACCATCACATTGAAGGGTAGAAACCCTGGAGTCCATCACACTGAAGGGTGGAGACCCTGGAGACTGTCATACTGAAGGGTGGAGACCCTAGAGACCGTCACACTGAAGGGTGGAGAACCTGGAGTCCGTCACACTGAGGGATGGAGACCCTGGAGTCCGTCACACTGAGCAGTGGAGACCCTGGAGTCCATCACACTGAGGGGTGGAGACCCTGGAGTCCGTCACACTGAGCAGTGGAGACCCTGGAGTCCGTCACACTGAGGGGTGGAGACCCTGGAGTCCGTCACACTGAG
>PVKA01035327.1:0-22714 GCA_004027165.1 Ctenomys sociabilis
CTGTACTGCATCATCATGAAACTCAGTTGAGCTCCAAATTTTCTGAACAAGGAGATTATGGAGCCACAGAGGAAAGAGATCGAAGTTCTATAGTGAGCCTGGGGAGAGTCACATGGAGAGAAAAAGTTCTCTCAGGCTCTCACAGAGAGCAAACTGGTCAAGCATTGGCCGTGACTCATCCACATGGATGACACAGACAAAGGATCTACAGAATAAGGTACAGGACTACAAGATAAACCCTGAGGGGACTTCACTGACCTCATAAGAAACATAAAGTACATGTGTTAGTATATAAGTCTTGCTCTATCTAGGTCTTAACCATCCAGCAGAAAAGTATAAAAATGAAGTACACACTGCAGGGCCATAATATTAAGCTGAGCTGTAAATGGCTATGGTCGACAACTTCTTTGAATAACTCACTATTGTTGTGGAATGCTGGACTGTGTTGGATTGTGTTGTCAAGTTCAAGCACCTAAGTTAGTTGAATGACAATGGAGTGCCCACCTTTGAAGGTGTAGACAAAGGAAGGGGTGTAGAAAGAAAAAATCATGATGTGTGTGTATGGACAGTACAGTTGGGATAGATAACGCTGTGCTTCTACATAATCCTATGAGAGGCAAGATTTGCACTGATGGTGGTTGGACAAGATATTATGTCGGTTTCTAGTACTATGGTCATCCACTAGGATAATAATTATTGAATTTTTGATATAATTAACGTATAAATATAAGATATGTAAATAGCTACACTCAATTTACTGAATAAGAGACATCTGCTATAATAATGTCTGTAAGTATGTATGCACCTTGTATGATACCAAGACAGTATGAAAAGTTTGCAGTGTATTAATTTATTGAATCTGTCTTGTTAAGGTGTCTTAAAGATTGATTGATATTTGTACTTCAATAAAATAAAAAATAAATTAAAAAAAAGAACCTCAATGAAATTGTTAAAAATACTTAATAAGCCTTCTTGAAGGATTAGGGAATAACAGTGGGAGGTTGAACCTTGAGGACATATTCTGTCCATAAGGAGTGAAAGTAAGTGTAGGAATGCTTTTATTTTTTTGTTGGATTTTATCAGTTTCAGTTTGGTTTATTTTCAATTTTCTTAGCCAGATTTTAGTTAAATTAGGTATTTATGAGTTAAAAATTATTATTTTGATGGAACTTATCCTTAAACAGGCTTTTTATAGGAGATTAAAGAGTGAAGTTATACAGGAGAGCATTCTGAGATGAGGAAATGTTTGAGACAGGTTATCTAAATTGAGAAGTGAAACACATTGAGTTAAATACGCTTAGCTTAGTCGATATTTTTATTTCTACACTCAGACAAAATCTTTTTTCTTTGAGACCAGTGCAAGATTTTTGAATGAATCACTGAAGGCCTGTCTAACTTGCTTGTTTCTCAGAGTGTAAATGAATGGGTTCAACATAGGAGCCACAGATGTCATTAGCACTGCCACACCTTTATTAATAGCCACAGATTCCTTTGCTGAGGGTTTGATGTAGATGAAGATACAGCTCCCATAGGTGATGGAAACCACAATCATGTGGGAAGAGCAGGTGGAAAAGGCCTTTGTTCTTTGCTGGGCAGATGGCAATCTTACAATGGTCTTGATGATATGTGTGTAGGAGAGAACCACACACACCAGGGTCAGAATGAAGGTCAGCACAGCACAGACAATCACCAACTGCTCTATGAGCCATGTGTCTGAGCAAGAAATCTTGAGGATAGGAGATGCATCACAGAAGAAATAATCAATAACATTTGAGTTACAGAATTTTAAATTTAGGAATAGGGTGAGTGGTGGGAGTATGATTGTTAAGCCTGCCAGCCAACAGCAGAGCACGAGGTTCCTGCAGACCCTTCTGTTCATGATGGTTACATAATGCAGGGGCTTACAGATGGCCACATAGCGGTCATAGGACATTATGGCCAGAAGAAAGAATTCTATTACTCCAAAAATATCTGTAAAAAACACTTGAATAACACAAACACTGTATGTAATTGACCTGTCCCCTGTTGCTATATTGTACAAATATCTAGGGATGCAAGCAGAAGTAAATGAAATTTCTACCAAGGCAAAATTTTGTAGAAAGAAGTACATGGGTGTTTTAAGGTGGCAGTCAAACAAAGTGAGAAATATAATGGCCATATTCCCAGTTATACTTAGCATGTATGTGAAAAATAGAAAAATAAAAATTGGAATCTGAAGTTGAGGGTCATTTGTTAGTCCCAACAGAATGAAGGTTGTTATTGTGTGGTTTTTCATCACTGACAAGTGAATTTCGTCAGACTTTCTGTAAAATTTAGAGGTAGGTTACTTGACAACAGTAATATGAAAGCCAGACAGCCTCTAGTGACAACTAGACAGAAACCTCACACAATTTCTTCATAAATATCTATGAATATTGTGAATACTTTGGTAATTTTGGCTGGCCAGTCATTTGTTTTAGTTTAATGTTTTGACAATCTGTGATAACATTTTAAACATACATGTATTTTATTATTTTGAAACTAAAATAATCTTTTATTTATTTGGTACAGGGTCTTGTTATGCAACTCAGACTCAGAGTGATCCTCCTGTTTCAGCCTCCCCACCGCTGGGATGACAGTCATTAGGGGTCTGCATGGCATGCGGTACCAGGGATTGAACCCTTGTCCTTGCACTTGCCAGGCAAGTGCTTAGACTACCGAGCTATCTCCCCAGACCAATTTTAAACATATTTAAAGAAACAGTTTTGCCATTCCAAATTTCCTTTACATTTATAATTATGTCCTACTAGATTTCTCCAGATTACTAGTTTTGACTTACAATATCATGTATTTTCCCAAATTCTGATATCTTTTTCATGTCTAAGACTTTTTTCAATAATTTAAATAGTTCTTGTCATTTTTTCTCTTCTCTCTTAGAAGACATGGTTCTTAATAAAGTGTAAATATGTCATAATTCATGTAGATTCCACAAACAAGCTGTCTTGAATCAGCCTTAATTTACATTTCTTATTTTGGTGCTATGATCAAGCATATATTTCTGTGGTTTGTTTTGTGCTTTAAAATGCAACTTCCATCTCACTGACTTATTCCTCTGATTCACATCTGATTTCTTGGCTTTTGTGTGACTTATGCAGCATCCACTGGATTGTACAATTGGCTGTAGATATAGAAATGTTTGATCCACCAATAAATAAATAGCTAGAGAAAACAATATTTCTTTTATGCTTTTAGCCTATTTAATTAAGTATGAAAG
Source organism: Ctenomys sociabilis (assembly GCA_004027165.1). Lineage (NCBI taxonomy): Eukaryota > Metazoa > Chordata > Mammalia > Rodentia > Ctenomyidae > Ctenomys > Ctenomys sociabilis. Next base: position 3,254 of record PVKA01035327.1, read on the forward strand.
ATACTCTAACACTTACTTATCACTATCATCAAGTTCAAAATAAAATTTCAAATACTAAATATACTGTCCATGTACTACTTGTGGGCTATTTCTTACTTATGATTATCAATGTGAATCTCATTTGTACTGACAAGTCTTCTAAAACTCTGCTATGTCTGACTGCTCTTTTTTATGCCCTTGATAAAGGCTACTTTCATTTTTCCATCTGAGAAAATAAATCAGTAGAAATCAGGAATCTGCTGTCTTCTTTTTTATACTGAGATAGCTATCCACATCAGTGTATCTCTAAATGTAAAGCTAGGGTCAGAATTACTGGTCCATGAAAATGTACATGCATAAGTGGGGCGTGTGGTTACTCACCTGTAATCTCATGTACTGTGGAACACTGAGAAGTGAGAGAACAAGTTCAAGGCCATTCAAATAGGGCAATTTAGAAAGAGGCTGTCTGAAAAGAATAAAAAAGGAATGGGGTTCAATTTGTAGTACTACAAACCAACACAAAACAAAACATTAAAAAGTAAAATAATGATAAATACTCGTCCATATCTGAATTGGTGGTACACACATGCACATTACTTGTACCATAATCAGGCTTCATTTTATTTTTACTTATTCAGTTTTATTTTTTACTGTAGTTTACTAGTACATGCTTACCATACAAAATGTTTAAATTTCTTTTGGGAAGTTGGCACATGTACATAACATATATAAATTCCCTCTTTCTTCCCCTTTCTTCCTTCTAACCCCTTAAGGGTGAGGGGATGAGACATGAAGGGTGTGGGCTTCATTTCAAACTACTTTGTCACAGACTTTAATTATTCAAATTCTATATGTGTCTGTATATAACATAAACAAATATTTTGTCTAGAGCAAAAGATTGCCTAGTGAGTAAACTAGTAAAAGCATTACCTTTTGTGCTTGCAAGAGGACCAGCTCTTCCTTGTTTTATCTCTGCAGAAGAACCTGTCCATAGAATATTCCATCAAGAAGCCAAGGAATTTTCATACATTAATGTGCAATTCACATGATATTCATCTTAAAATATACTGCAAACATTTTTCACATATCATTAAGTGCATTTTAGTTCATTCCATTTTTCTAAAAACTCACTTAGCATGTTAGATGAGTGGCTGCCATTTGTTCATTTAAAATAGCCACTTTCTGAAGAGATCAGAGCTGAGTCACCTCTTAATTATTTGAGTAGTTATTGCAGTTAAATCACAAGATTTATTCATCATCATCATTGGGAAGGAAAACCAACAATTTTATTTGGACTTACAACATTCCTAGGAGATATGGGGCACAGAGTAGTAACTAGAGAGGACAATTTTAATTGAAGGGAAGGTTACTTTTTCCAGCCTCCCTACTGTTTCTGATTCATTTCTTCTGAACCAGTAGCTCCTAGAGCTGGTAATAAGCCTGTTCCTGCACCCTTGTATGATACCCTTGTTCCAAAGTATCTTTAATTAATTTCATTTATTAATAATTTTGGTTTTTAAGTTTTCAGAAAGTCTAACAGAATACTTGCATCTGTCTTATCTTTGTTGGACAAAACTGTAGGGATAATGTACTCTGTCAATATCAGATAAATTATCAGAGAAAATCATCCTACAGATTTACCAAATATGACATTAAAGAAATAGCCACTATACTTACTCTTCCAAGAGGTAGCAGCAGCGTTAGCTGATTTTTAGATAAATCTTAAAGGTGAATTTGAGGAAGAGAACATAAAAAAAAAGTCTTCTAAGATAGATTTTTTTTTGTTTTGTCTTAGTACCTGATGCCCCACTTCCCATTTATTCTGATTGCTCCTGGGGAGGGAAATTTTTCATCTGCAATATCTTGCAAAGACTTTCTAGCCAGGAATCTTGATCCTTTTTCTGGGTAGGAAATATTTTTCAGCTTTTCTTTGGTGAAAAAAATAGTTTTAAATATTGTCGTGCTTTCAAAATATCAATATTATGATTTCTCTGGACACAGAGAGAGAGAGAAAGTCCTTTTAAACTAGTCTGACTTATTTTTGATTTATTTGCTAAAGTTGAAACTAAATAAATAAATGGGTAGGTCCTTTGTGACCCATGTTAAACATCACTAATGAGTGTTCTTTGTAATGAACTTGGGCAAAAATCTTGAAAGGTGCTGCTGAGGGGGCACTGTCCTTAGAGATACAAAGATGTAACCATAGGAGCGAGTGTGAGGTCAAGATATGGCAGTAAATTATCAAGTGGTCAAAGCAACTCTATCTTGCTTGCGTTTTTTTCTCCATTGTGATGAAAACTGAAAAAAACTAAGCTAAAAATAGCATCTGAAATTTTTTCAGCGTTAAAATATTTAAGGAAACAAAATATTTCAAATTTTAGAACAATTAAGATTTTTTTCAATATTTTAAACGGTGATTATTTGAATATTAGAAGCAAAAATATTATTTACAGATAAAACTTGCTGCGTTAGTGCATGTTTACAATACAGAAAAGTGGTGCTAGGTTGAGTAGTTGGTGCATACATATGATACACCTTGATCATTTTGGGTTTCTTTATTTTCCTGTCCCTTACCTCCTCCCACCTCTGATCTCTTATCTGAGTGCCAAAGTATGCTTTATTTCCTCATTTGCCCTTTATTTTACTCACTCACTTCTTTATATTTTAGGTTTCTCATATAACAGAAACCACATGCTGCTTAACTCTGTGCTTCTTATTTTGCTTGGATATGAATTCAAGTTCCATCCTTTTTCCTGTAAGTGGTATGATTTATTCTTCTTTATGGGTGAATAATATTTGTTTTATATGTATATTGCATTTTCTCTATGTACCCATTTGTTGTTGGCCATCTGGGTTATTTGCAGAAATTAACTGTCATTAATTGCACTGCTATAAAGACAGGTAATGCCCATATATCACAGGTAGTGATATATGTATCACTATAATATGATGCCTTTAATTCATTTGTTAATATATATGGAAGATGACTCAGTGGGTTAATTATTAGTGTACACAAATGCTATTAATTTTTATATTATCAGTAATGTATCATGTGACTTTGCTGAATTTCATTATTAGTTCTAGGTGTTTTGGTTATCTATGTAAAAGATTATGTCATTTGCCAATAATGAAACTTTGATAACTTCCATTCTTTTTTTCCATAATTTTATTGAGAAACAAATAGCAATGAGACAGTTTCCAATCAAATTAGTAGGACAGTTTCAATAATTAATACATTGCATGTTGTTTTCTTAGTGGTTAATTGTTGTACAAGATGCAGACATGATATTCTATTTACAAACACTATTAGAACAGATCCCTCTATTCACTGAATTAAGAGAATGTAGCCATATATCTATCTTAATTATTTGGAATATACAGATACAAAATGGTCAATCATTTTGTTTTGTTTTGTCAATTAAATATAGGTGTGTGAATTCAACAAAATATTCCCAATTAGTCCAGTAGTCCATAATAGTATTGGGTTTTTCATATGTCTGGCAGTGTCAGATGTTGTCGACTGAGTCTTTTATAGCTCAGCTTCATAATATGGTTTTACTTCTTATCCTTTGGTTTAATACTTTTCTGCTGGATGGCTAAGATGGAGATAAAGCAAGACCTATGTAACAGGAATTATAGGTTTTGTATCTGATGAAGGTCAGTCAAATCCCCTCAGGATTTATCCTGAGACCCTGTACCACAGTTTGCAGATCCTTGTCTGTGTCAGCCATGTGGATGAGTCACGGTTATTGCTTAACAAATTTGTTTTCTGTGAAAGCCTGAGAGAATGTTTTCTCTCCAAGTGACTCTCCTTAGGCACACTCTGCATCCTCTTTGGCCCCATAATCTCCTTGATCAAAAAATTTGGGACACAACTGAGTTGCATGATGTTACAGTGCAGGTTCTCCTATGTCCTGAGTCCTAATTGACCTTGAAAGGCTTGGGCCAAAATGTCAGCTGTCCTTGTGGCCTTCCTTTTTCTTTAATTTTTGGTCTGAAAACTTATGTTGTTAACTCTCCAGAAGAGAAGCTTATTGGATAACTTCCATTGTTATACATATCCCTTTTAATATTTTTCTTGTATAATTGTTCTGGCTAAATTTTAAGAACTACATTGTATAGGAGAGGTGATGGTGGACATCTTCATTTTGCTCCTGATTTTAGAGAAAAGGTTTTCAACTTTTTCCCCACTTAATAGGATTTTGGTAGTAACTTTGATATAAATACCATTAATCAGACTGAAATAAAGCCCTTTTGCACCTGGTTGGTTAAGGATATTTCTGATGAGTGGATCAGTTGGATTTTTGTCACAGCCTTTTCCTGACCTCTGAGATAATCATGTAATTTTTGCCCTTTGTTCTGTTTATGTGATGAATTCCATTTAATGATTTATGCATGTTCAAGCACCTTTGCATCCTGGATGGAGGGCCACTTGGTCATGATGAATGATTTTATTTCATTTTTGATCAGGAATTAAATTCTGGATCTTGCCCTTGCCAGGAAGGTGCTTGTGACACTGAGCTGTGTCCCCTGCCCAAGATAATCTTTTTAATGACTGGTGGTATTCTGTATGCCAGTGACTTGCTTAAGAATTTTGTGTTATTTTCATTAAGGAGATCAGCTTGTAGTTTCCTGTTTAAGTATAGTCTTTGTGTGGATTTTGAATCAACTTAAGGATAGTCTCCAGGAATGATTTTTAGAGTTCTCATTCTATTTCAGTTTTATTAAAAGTATGAAGAGTGTTGGTATTAGATAAGTTCTTTTAGAATTCATTGGTCATTCCATCAGGTTTTTGGTTTTTCTTGGTAAGATTTTTTAGTGCAGTCTTCATTTATTTCCCTATCATTAAACTCATCAGTATTTATTTATTTTTTTTGTATTTAAGGAAAGGGTCTACAAGGTGTTCAGGGTCTTACTACTAGATTAGAGTCTTGTGATCTGTTTACAGCCTCCCAAGAGCTGGGATTACAGGCAAGCCCCACCATGCACAGTCTCAATTGCTGTCTAAGAGTGTCCCGGGGGCAGAGTACACACAGCAGGCCCAGGGATCAAACTCCTGGCTCCTACACCTGCTTGCATGCATTTTAATCCACTGAGCTATTTGGCCAGCCCTTAAACTCATCAGTTTTTTAAAAATAGCTTTTAGGTTTGGTTTTAGTAGTCATATGTGTCTAGAAATCTATCCATTTGTTCTAGATTTTCCAATTTACTATAGCATGGGTTTTTAAAAATCATTATAACCTTCTAGATTTTAGCAGTGTCTTTTTAATTTCTAATTGCATTGATATGTTTTTCCCCTTCTTTCGCTAAGTTTGGCTGAGGATTTGTTTATTCAGATTATCAAATTGCAAACAAGCTTTTCAATAACTAATTTTTTATATTGTATTTTTAGCCTCCTATTTTTTTGTTATGTTTTGTCTTTTTGAGTCAAGATCTTGCTATGCAGTTCAGGCTGGCCTTGAGCTCACTTTGTAGCCCAGGCTGGTTTTGAAATGTCAGTGATTCTCCTGCCTCAGCCTCTTGAGCACTGAGATTACAAGTATGCATCACCACACAGTCTTTAAAAAACTTTTTTTACATTTGAATATGTTTGCTATACATATTCAATATTGTGGGGCTGTGCTGGCCCCAGAACCCTGGAGGTGCCATACTGGCCACCAAAACCAGGTGGTCATGATCAAATTCATTATGGAGAATTTGTATCTGTACCCAATATATCTTAATTTTTTTTGTTCCCACCCCCTTGCCCTTCCTTCACCCTTATACCCTCTCTCCACTGACAAATGCTTTGTTTGCACTTTGTGCTTCAATTATACTTTAAAAAAATATTTCATTTATTTATTTTTACAGGGTCTCGCTAAGCAGCGTGGACTCACACTCATAGTGATTCTCCTGTCTCGGCCTCTCCAGTGGTAGGATTACACTACCTAATTAATAAGCCACCACACCTGACTTTTTGTGGCCAGCATGGCATGCCCAGGGTTCTGAGACTAGCACAGCATGCAGTACCAGGGACTGAATGTGGATTCTTGCACTTGCTAGACAGGCTCTTAGACTGCCAAGCTATATCCCCAGCCCTCCAGCATATGTTTTTGGTCTATTGTCAAAAATCAAATGTTTGAAGGTGTGTGGCTTGTTTCTGCACACTCAGTTCTATTCCATTGTTCTACATGTCTGTAGCGATCTATTGGTCTCACTACAAATGGTTCTACCTGGGGAGAGATGGCAGCAGGAATGAAAAAGATAGACAAGAAGACAAAAGCTGGGCTAGGTGGACAATAGTCTCTCTGATGGGCAAGACTAACTCAAGCCACAACAAAGTGATCCTTTATTTATACTTTTGCAAAGTTTGTAACACATGACGCAAGGTTGCCTAGCAAAAAATAGCTGACCTTAACCAAACAGGATATTTATTTCCGGAATGAAGTAGCTTGTTTGCTTTAGACACTGAGGTCCAGTTCCACCTACACAAATTTGACCAATTTCTTAGCTTCCAGAGGTTCCCAACATATTCCCCCTTTTAGGGGTGGTTTTGTTAGGATTAGGTGTTCCATTGCAGTTAGCGAAGCTGTATTTGGAGAAGTCTTCAAAGGATCTTTTCATACTTGATGCCAGTCCAAAGATTGTAGGTTCTCAAATTCAGCAATATAGCCCTTTACCATCTAATAGTCCACAACAGCAATAAATTAACAGCACAGCTTGTAATTTTTGATAGTAGTTGACATGAGCCTTTTATAGTTTAACACATTAAATTGGCATTTTTTATGCTTCATGATTACACCTTTCTGCTAGATGGTAAAGACCAAGTTAAAGCAAGACCTGTGTAATTGCAAATATAACTTTTACTTTCTGCTAAAATCAGTCAAATCCCCTCACGATTTACCTTGAACCATGTACAGCACCTTGTAGACCTTCTGTCAGTGTCAGCCATCTGGATGAGTCACTGCCATTGCTTAACCAATTTGCTTTCTATGAGAGTCTGAGAATTTTTTTTTCTCCCCAGGTGACTCTTCTTAGGCACATTGTACATCATTGATCACTTTCCTCTGTAGCCCCATAATCTCCTTGATCAGAAAATTTGGATCACAGCTGAGTTATAGGATGTCACAGCAGAGGTTCTCTTATGTCCTGAGTCCGCACTTAACTTGAAGGGTTAGTGCCAAAAATGGCTATCCTTTTAGTTCATCTATCTCTGATTTTTGGCCTGTAAACTTTAGTTGCTAAACATCCAGAAGAGAAGCTTAATGACATTGCCCTGTAATGGAGGCTGTTGAACTTAACAGTACTATCTATCTGAATATCAAACACCTTGGACATAAGATGGAACTGTTATTTTCCAACAGCCATTGATTCTAATATTTAAATTCTTACAGTGTTAAAAACCAACAATGACACATTTTTTTGCAGAAATTTAGAAATAAAACCATATACAACATTGTAGTAGGACCATCTTATCACTTTTTATGAGATACTTGCATTTTCATTTGACACAGCATAGCCCTTTCAACCAAATTTCTCTATCTAATACATAAGATTTTTCCACCCAATTATCCTTAAATGGGACATACATCAAAGGCTTTTTCTTTCTTCTCCTTTATTTTATTTATTATTTTTCCAGGAATTTAAAAGAAAGTCTTATTACAGTAAGCAATCTTTGTTTAATAAGCAATTATAAAAGACCTGTGTACTTGGAATCATGGATACACTGAAGATACCATGAGATTAACAATAATGAGTTATCATACACATGTGCAAACCTTTGTTTTTAATTTTAGTTGAATACCAAAACCATTTTTAGGAGAAACTCAATTTTAATTTTGAAAGACTTTTGTCTTTGAACCAAATGACCAATTTATTGAGGGTATCTCCTAAGAGACTACTGAGATTATTGGCAGTTCCTCATTAATGAACAAAAAGTTTAGCTACACTTTGTATTCATCAACAGGACTCCTCTCTGAATCAAATTTCTTCCCACTCTAAGGAATTTTGGCCTAATTAATTTAAACTTTTTGATAAACTGTATAAATCAATTTTGATATGACTTAGACCAGTTCTTCTAACTTAAGAAAAAGCATTCTTTTAAGTCTATACCCCAAATTGTAGTATAAATGACCAAAAAAGAAGAACAAGGGGGGATACAATTGTTCACAGAATGGTATACACATAGACAAATACACAGTACACACAAATAGCCACTTTTCTAAAATTATGTGTACATTCAACTATATATTCCTGGCCAGATTAACCTATTGGAACTCTGTTGCAACTTTTTAAAAGAAGTTTTAAATGATAAGTAGACTAGTCAGATTTTGTTATTTGTTAATAAGCAAAGATCTCTTATTGGAAAGTTTTGGAAGGAATAAAGTCTTTTATCTCTAGCTTATCTGCATATTTTGTATTTTTTATCTTAATACTAGTAAAATTTAGCTCAGTTATCTTTACATATTTTTCCATTTATGCCTCAGATTTCCATTTTGTCAGTTCCTTCAATAGGACCCAGGTTGGATCTGACCTCTAGATCTGGCTTCATTACATAGCCTGACAGCAAGCTCTGTTTTCTTTAGAAAAACACATACCTTCTCCCCCAGTTAGTAGTGGATTGGGTCTTTTCCATTGTCCAGTATGGAGATCTCTCCAGAGGACTCTTGCTAGCCTTTTTGTACATATTTGGTGGAATTGTCTTTCTGCTTCAGTATTTCCATCTTTTGTAGAATTTGAGAAGCCAGCAGTGTTTTATACATGAAGAACATCATTTAACAATTTCCTGGGCCTATCTTCAAGTCAAATGAGATTTTTTGAAAGGCAGAAACATCTTTAAACTTTATCTAAGGCAGTCTTAACCTCTGGTGTAAGTGTTCTTCTTAGAATCAGGGGCTGAGCCTCCCTTGAGAATTTCAAAGAGATGACTTAACTCATGAGTAGTTAGCTTAAGAGCTGGGTGGAGCCAATTAATGTTACCAAGTATAGTCTGAAAATTGTTTAGGGTTGTAAGATGTCTAACCTGGATCTGAACAGCGTGGGGTACAATTTGTCTCTGTTGAATAAGGTGTCCCAAATATGAAAAGGGTGCCACAGTTTGCACCGTTTTAGGGGCTATCGCCTGTATTGTGGAAAGCGTCATCGAATTGGTAAACAAGCAGTGTAAAATGGATGGGGATTCATGTGCCAATAGAATGTCATCTATATGGTAGACGATGTATGCAGAAGGATATGTCTGTCTCACTGACCAAATGCTATAGCCACAAACTCTTGGCACAGGATTAGACTACTTACCATGCCTTGTGATAGGCAACACCATTGAAGACAGTGCATAGGGGCCTGGTTATTTATACAGGGTAAACTAAAGGCAAATTGTTTTTTATCTTCAGGGTGGGAGAGGGATAAAAAAGAAAACAGTCTCTTAAGTCAATCATCATAATGGAAAAATGTGAAGGAATAGCTACAGGACTGGGCAATCCCTGTTGCAGTGCTTCCATAGGTTTCATGATGTGATTGACTGTCCACAAGTCTTATAGAGATCATATATAAATGATCTCTCTCTCTATACATATCAGGAAAGATCTTAGCATGAAAGCTACAGAGCTCTAAAGGAAGAATTTGATAAAATATATATCAGGAAAAACTGAGGTATTGCAGTATTACAAGGGCTATTGTTTAGTTACTGAGGCTCAGTCCTACCTATGTGAATTTGGTCAGTTTCCTAGCTTCTGGTGGCTGCCAACATGTTTGCTTTTGTGCTCATATTATGCTGTTTTATAATTATAACACTGAAATATAACCTGATGTTAGGAATTGTGAGGCCTCCAACTTTGTTTTTAATCTCAAGATTGCTTCAGCTATATTATGCCTCTTTTCGTTGTTTTATCTGGATCTGTGAAGAATATTGATATTTTTAATAGGGGATGGATTAAATCTACGTATTATTTTGAGAATATGGAATTTTAATGATTCATATTATATTTTCCAGGAATGGGATATTTTCCCATTTCCAATATCTTCTTCAAATTCTTCCTTTAGAGCTCTGTAGTTTTCATTTTAAATATCTTTTACTTCCTTGGTTTGTTTGATATGTAGATTTTTAATTTTTGAAGCTATCATGAATTGAATTCTTTCTTTCTTATCTTTCTTTCATCTTTCTTCTTTCTTTCTTTGAAATTGTTTCTTATATTTTTTCCTTACTGGGTTTATTCCTGGTGTACAAGAAAACTATTAAGATTTTTGTATTGATGTACATTTTTCCACTTTTTAAAAAAGCTTTTAAAAAATGTGTTTGGTAAAGAGTTCAGATGCACAGTGAGCCTCCTGTTTCCAGCCTCCCCAGTGCTGGGATCATAGGCATGTGCTACCACACTCAATCTTGTTGGCCAGCTCAGTGCCTTGGGGGCAGGGTCACCATGGCATGTGATGCCAGGATTCAACCCAGTTCCTATGGTTGCCTAAGCAAGGGATTAGTCTGCTGAGTTATCTTGCTGGCCTTGTTTTTCTATTTTGTTTTTGAATTTTTTTTTCATTTATGAGAGTTTTGTTGCAGAATATTTTTTGTCTTGTATGTAAAGTATCAAGTATCTGAAAATAGACAAAGCTTAATGTCTTCCTTTCTTATTGATGTTCCTTTGTATCTTTTTGTTGGTTAATACTGAAAAAATATATACTGAATTTGCAAGCAATATTGCTGCTTCAACTAATCTATAGATTGAATGTTGAATAGAATTCCAGCAGTGTTTTGGGAGTGTAATTGACAGATTGATGCTGAAATAAATATGTAAATGCAAAGAAACTAGAATAGCTAGAACAACTTTCAAATAGAACGATCTTGGAGAAGTTATATTATTTTATCTCAAAATTTCCTATATAACTTTAATAAATAATGGTTTGGTGTAAAGATAGGCTAACAAGTGAAGAAGATAATTAAGGATGACTCAAAAGAGTTAGTCATCATAAAGAAATAGTCTCCCACCATGGTAGAGAAGCAATTCACTGTAGATAACCTTGTAAGCATTGGTTCTGAAAGGTTAGATCTCTGTGTAAGAAAATAATTTTCACAACTAATTCAAACTGCATATGAAAGTTTGTTCAAATAAATAGCAGAACTAAATACAAAACATAAAATTATAAAATTTCTAAAAGAAAAATAGAGGAATACATTTTTGACCTCATGTTAGGCTAATATTTCTTGGATAGGAGACAGGAAACATGATCTGTAGGATGAATAAATTACTAACAATGATTTATTTACAGTTAAAAACTTTGTTCTTTGAAAAGCACTGCTAAGTGAAAGAAAATTCAAACTATAGACTGATAATAAATATTCACAAACTGTATGATAAAATACTTGCATTCAGAATATATAAAGAACTTGGTTATGAGACTATAAAGAAGAGGATTGAAAAGAAAGAGGGGGAAGGAAAAGTTAAAGGGGTTACAATAATTAAAATATGTTGTATTCATGGATACATATCCCAAAATGAAAGTTGGAGATGCTATCTCATGTCTGTAATCCCAGCCGTTTAGAAGGATAAGGAAGGAATTGACAGATTGATGCTGAAATAACAATGTAAATGCAAAGAAGCTAGAATAGCCAGTTTTCAAGTTCAGAGCAGCCTAGAGATTTAGTAAGACCCTGCCACAAAAGAAAAATAAAGAAAGACCTAAAAGAGGAGAGAAGAGAGGATGAAGAAAAGGGCTGGAGGTGTTACTCACTGTGATGGTCCTGAGTTGAATTCCAAGTACCACAAGAAATAAACAAAAAAATATCAAAAACAGATATACCAAAATTAAATACATTTTTTTTGTATACCTGATGGATATTGAAAAATGAAGCTTTCAATAATAAGAAGCTAAGAGTTCAGAGCTAGAAGATGTAGCTCAGTGGCAGATTGGTTGATGTCATGAATGAGGCCATCTGTCATTAAGAAAGGAATCTAGGCTCCATCTGGCATTGAGAAGAAAATGAAAAGATAGAAGCTCAATTGCACTTTGATCAAAATATATGATGGAATATTTCATAAAAAGAAACCTGTAAATGATATCTAACCGCTGAAAAGATGCTGAGTATCACTAGTATATTTGGAAATTCAAATTAGAGGCACAATGAGAAACACACTTGTTAGAATGGTAAACAAAAATATGAGTTAAGTCTTTTCACTCTTAGATATTTACCTAGTAAAAGAGAAAGTTTACATCCATACAGAGACTTGTATATAAGTTTTCAAAGCAGCTTTATTTGTAAGAGCCAAAAACCTGGAAAAGAACAATATCCTCAACAATGAATTGATCAACTTTTGATATTGTATACAATGGAATACTTGCAACTGGTAAAAAAGTATTATGGTGAGTACATGAATCACTCTTAAAATAATTATGTTCAGTAAAAAAGTATCAAAATACTTTGTATAATTTTATTTATATGAAATAGGTATTATAAATGATCATATTATGATAAAATCAGATTAGAGGTTGCAAGGACAGGTGAGTGAAGAAGGTTGGGCAGGAAAAATTATAGAGGGGCACAAGGAAGCTTTGGAGATGATAGGTATGGACACTTTTGGATTTCATTGATGGTTTCATAAATGTTTCTGGATTTTAATACTTATCATTCTGTAATAATTCTCAATAAAGCTGCTAAAAGCACTAAAATTTTCTTGAAAGGGGTAGAAATAATGTTGAAAAATTCAACTTTCAAGGTAAACTTTAGTGTTCAGAATTGATGGTATTTGCAGGAATATATTCATTTGTTATTAAAGCATCATAATTTATTAAAAATATGGCAGCAATGAAAAGGAATTTAATAATTTGAGACACATCTTACAGAGGGCATTTTTCAATGTCACAAAGTCTATTAGGCCTTCATATCTAAAATCTGTCTATAAAGGACAAATAATAGAAAACTCTGTGGGGATTTTTGTTAGGATTGGTACTCTCAGAAGTGAAAATTGCAAAGGAACAGTCACTCCATTCTCTGCACCAAGCTCTACTTATCTAATTTCTTTCAGGCTTCATGTATTTTTTAGGCAGAACCTTCATGATAGTCAGTCATCTTTGTTATCTTGCAAATCAGTAATGAATAATAATTATTTTTCATCTTAATGGGTTTTCCAAATTCATGGATTTGAAAGGCTTAAATAATATTTCTTCTTTCTAGAATTGTCTCATTTTGGAAGGTAGAGGGATAAAAATGTCAGAGTGTAACACCAGCCTATCTCCTAGAAAGTAGTCTTCAGTTTTCCTTCCTCCTAAATGGACTAGTTTTTGGTTCCCCAAACCACTCTCCTTTGTTTTTTGTGGGTTAGGTTTTAAGGGATCATTTTTATTTTTTATTTTATTTTTATTTTTGGCAGAACTGGGGATTGAGCTCAGACTCTTGCACTTTCCAGGGAAGTGCTTTTTCCACTGAGCCATCTCCGCAGCACTAATGGGGTCATTTTTAGAGAGTATCACTTTCAGAACTAGAAAAATACTTCTTCCGGTTGCCTTTATTTCCTCATTCAATTTTTAGTCCACTCTACTGTAAACTCAAATTTTACCAACATTGGATCACTCTTTATTGCTGTATATTAGAATATACGCTTTTTTATTTGATTATAAATTTTAAAAGTTATGTATTTTTATAAAATATTAGAAAGATATGTCATTTCTATAAGTAAATGAAAATTTTATCATTATTAATTATATCAAAGAATTCTTTAAAAATCATATTTATTTATTTACTTGGTGCAGGGTCTCACAATGGAGCTCCAACTTGTAATAATCCTCCTCTGTCAGCCTCTTCAGCACTGATATTACAGGCATGTGACACTGTACCCTGTTTTGGCAGCTGGCATGGTTCTGGGGCGGGAACCATGTGTGGTACTGAAGATCAAACCCGGGTCCTTGCAGTTGCCAGGCAGGTGCTTAGAATGCTGAGCTATCTCTGTGGCTCAAAAATTTGTCACCGATGTTTGAATGTGGTGTGTGTGTGTGTGTGTGTGTGTGTGTATCGCTGTGTGAAAATGTATCTGAGAGAGCCAGACACAAAGAGATTCCTTGATAAGGCTGGTTTATTTTCCAAATTAATCCTCTCTCCCACATTTTGGTAATAGCTCTTTTGTTAAGCTAAAACTGTTTAGTACTTATTGTGCAAAGATTGTGATTAAGAAGGTAAAATGACACAGTTGTGTGAATTTGCGTAGGTTACAGCTATGCCTGGCTCACTGTAAACAAACATAGCTGTTTGTTAAAATCATCAGTGTTTCGGCTCAACTAATCACCACAGCGCTTTTCTAGAGAAGTGTTATTACTTTGCCCATCTGACAGATGCTACACTTGTGGCTTTCAGAGATGTAATGTTTCTAAGGTGATATAATAACTATTTTTTTTAGTACAAGAGCTGGTGCAGATATTGCAGAAGAGCACTACAATTAAAATATAAACAAATAAAATTCATCAGTGCATTAGTTTAACTTATGCAGAGTCATGACTCTGTATAAGCTGGAAACGTTAAGTGTACTGGAAATATTCAAGTTACTGTATATAATATGATACATGGATAGGATACTGGAGAAGAATGTGACTATGTAGAAGTGTTTTTTGAAAGCAAGGACAGTTATTGTCATTGTTTTCAATGGTGCTGCTTTAAATGACATTGTTTTAAATGATCAAAAATATCTTTTAAATGTTAGCCACAAGAGATATAATGTTGAAACACTAGGTATATCTCTATGCAATACAGAAATAAGACAAGAAAAATAGTAAGATTACATTAGTCCAGTTTCTTTTTGTGTTAGTTGATACATTGCGTCAGCTTGGCTGAATCAGCTCCGGCAGTGTGGGGGCCCAGCCCTGCCCCGCTTCCCCGAAGTCCTAGTCTTTGGAGGAGCTTGATCTTCGTTGCTGCGCCACTTGGGAGGAGCTGTGATCCTCGCTGGGGAGTGCCGGTCGGGGCACTCAGCATAGAAGGGAGCGAGAGGCTTGATGGACGCCACAGCTGCTGCTCTTCCCCTGCTCTTCATTGTTTTCTGCTGCCATAAACTGCTGTCGTTTGCCTTGGGGCCAGCAGAATATGGACTGAGCCCTCTAGTAACTGTGAGCTAAATAAACCTTTTTTTTTTTTTTTTTCTTTCCTTCCTTCATTTTGAGTGTCTCAGGTATTTGCCCCAGCAATGAGTAAAAAAGTAACTAAGACACATGGTTTTAGCGAAACACCCAATGATGTGTACTTCACAAAGAAAACAGATTTACGTAGCTCAAAGCTTTAGAAGCTTTGAAGTCTGACATCAAATGGTTTCCTCAGATCAGCCTCTGGTAGTGCCGTCATGTTGGCAGCAACAAGAACCATGGCATAATGAGGAAGGAAGACAGGGAGTGAGAAGGGTCCTGTCTTTTCCTTTTATAGCAAAGAGAACTGTGTCATTCCCTTTTGTGGACAGTGCCCACAATGACCTAATTACCGTCCTTGAAGGTACATGCTTTTGAAAGTTTCTATCATCTCTCAGTGTTACCGTGCTCAAGGCCAAAATTCCAGCACATGAACCCTAAGGGGACACATTCAAACCGTAACTGAACCACAGCAAAAACTAAGTGTATTTAGCATCACTCTCAAAGTTAAAACCATCATGTGAGGAAAAGAAAATTATGTTAGTCAGATATTCATAATTAACATTAAACAAAGATCATTTAACTATTAAGCAGAACAAAGCAGAATCAACAGTATTTATTGATGAAACATGCAGTGAGAGAAATAAGAGTTACATAAAATTTGTGAAGTCTTAGACTGAATCCATTGTACTTAATCAGAGCAGAGGCCATGGGTTTGAGGCCCCTGAATCTGTGTTTTAAGGCCTCCTCCCCAAGTATTTGCTTATTCATGTTAATGTTTCCAGTAATGCCAATAATAAGAAATAGACATAAAAATTAAGGAAATTTGCCTCAGTTACTTCTCTCTTATTGCTGAAACAAAATACCTGGCACTCAAAGGTAAAGGGGGAAATCTGATGCATATTCCAAAAATATTGTTTTAAGTACTACAAGTATGAACTGATTTCATAGGCTGCAAGATTAAAGTTGTCTAGTTTCACACTTATCGTGTTGCTCAGATGAATTTACTTAACCTGTGAGCTTCACTTTGTCATCTGTGAATTGGAGCACTATGCAGTTCATTCTGTCAACAAATACATATTGGCAGCTCTTTATTTTGCAGTGACATTTTGTAAACTTTTAACAATGATTTAATGATAAAATCCATGTTGATTTTTCTGGCAAAGAAATAATGCTCAATAAGTGTTTTCTTGATACTTATCTCACAGTTTTATAAAAATGAATTGGTAAATGTTTATTTTTCATGTTCTCAATTAATTTGCACATTACAGATCAGTCTAGTGTCACAATGAAGAATTAAAAACTCTCTTCCCATAATGTAAATATCTATTTTTCCTTGTATTACTAGCTATGTGACGTTAATAATATATTTGTCAGTAAGATGAGGAGAGAATAATAGCACCTGTGACTCTTATGAAGAATAAATACACAACTGCATGTGGAGCCCTAAAAAGTGTCAGATACAGTGTTGTACTCTCTTAAAACTATTTCCTTGTGTTACTTTTTCTTAGCTGGCCTGACACTTGTGATTCTCTTCCCTATAGCTCTCCAGTAGTTGGGTCCTCTGCCTGGCTTTTAAAACTACTTTTATTTTATTGTTTTTACGGAACCAGAAATTGAACTCAGGCCCTTGCGCTTGCCAAGGAAGCACTTATTCCACTGAGCCATCTCCCCAGGCCCTTTATTTATTTATGTCTACATATTTTTGCAGTACCAGGATTGAACTCAGGACCTTGAGCTTGCCAGGCAAGCACTTACTCTACTGAGATATCTCCCCAGCCCTAAAGCCACTTTCTAAAATTGCATGTTAACTTACATATATGGCATTTCATTTATCTTATTATGTATTAAAGTGAATTATATCACAGAGAAATTGTATCATCTAAGGCATATGTATACTATATATCCCAATTATTTTTTGATAAACATAAAACTTTTTTTTTTGCAGAACTGGTGATTGAACTCAGACCCTTGAGCTTGCCAGAAAAGTGCTTATTCCACTCAGCCATCTCTCCAGCCCTGATAAACATAAAATTTTAACTTAGAGCATTTTATTCAATAAAATATGTTTATAAATAATAAAATAGAAATTGGCATGTTTTTTCAATAAATATTTTATGTCTTGAAGTGTTGAAAGTTTAATATATTTGAAAGTAAGGCATTCATTATTATTCATTGACTAGATTACATATACAGTTTAGTTGGAATTATTTGCTGTTATAGTAGTTTTAAATACATAGTAGAAACAAAATTTTAGTGGGATTACTGCTTTAGGCAGGGTATCTTGGTAAAACTTCAAGTATGTGCTAAAAGGAAGAAAAAATAAAAAAAAAGCAGGCAGAATGGTCAATTTCTCTACTTGTGGTGGGGAAGCTTCTTTTTAATCTAAGTTGCACTTCACTGAGACATAAGTGAATAACAGGAATCAGAAGAGTAAGGGAAAGAGTGTTTTCCACAGAAGTAATAGCAAGTACAGAAACCTTGAGTTACCACAGCAGACTTCAAGTGATGACAGTTAGGCCTCAGTACAGAAAGGGACCATATTGTTTAAGTGAAATAAATCAGATCTATGTGTGCAAACATGATAATAGCTTGCTAGTGTGAAACTTGAAAGAGTAATTAAAATCTGAAAGGTGCAATAGATACTGTGAAAGGAAAAGAATTTATTCAATGGGAAGGAAAAACTGAGATGAGAAAAAGGACAAATGGAAGAAGGGAAAAGGATATGCTTAGATATATGCAGAGTAGTTTGGATAATTGTACTGTAGATTTCTTCTGGTCTTTTGAGAGGAGCAATTAATATTTAATTTTTTCCTTTTATTTTTGCCTGTTGAATTTCTTTTTCATTATTATTGTTTTTTTTTTTGGCAGAACCAGGTATTGAACTCAGGTCCTTGTGCTTGCCAGGGAAGCGCTTATTCCACTGAGCCATCTCCCCAGCCCCTCGTTATTGTTTTTCTTTTAACACAATCTTGCACATTTATATCTGGTAAACTAAACAACTAATTTGAAGATAGCATCATGTAATATGGCAACCATTACTGAATTCCTATTACTTTTAGTGAAATTTTGTATTGTTTTTAATGCTGTTTTTTTCTATCATTATTTTGTGGTCTTTAAAAAAAACTATTCAGCAACATTCACAGTAGACACATTGAGAACTCTAAATGAATAATTTACTCAGACATTGTGTTTTATTGTTTGATTTGGATTTATTTTGCTTTATTTTCAAGTTTTATTTGCTAGATTAGAAGTAAATCCAAGCTTGACTGTGGTGATGCTTAGTAGCTTTCACTTAGTTGTTATTTCTCTATTTAAACAATCTCTTCCTTCTTTGAAAGCAGTGCAAATTTTTTGAAGGAGTCACTGAAGGCTTGTTTAACTTGCTTGTTCCTCAGAGTGTAAATGAATGGGTTCAACACAGGAGCAATTGATGTCATTAGCACTGCTACACCCTTATGAATTGCAACAGATTCCTTCACTGAAGGTTTGACATACAGGAAGATGCAACTTCCATAGGTGATGGAAACCACAGTCATGTGGGAAGAGCATGTGGAAAAGGCCTTTTTTCTTTGCTGGACAGACGGGAATCTTACAATGGTCTTGATGATGATGTATGTAGGAGAGAACCACACACACCAGGGTCAGAACGAAGGTCAGCACAGCACAGACAATCACCAACTGCTCTATGAGCCATGTGTCTGAGCAAGAAATATTCAGGATAGGAGCCACATCACAGAAGAAAAACTCTACAATATTGTAGTCACAGAATTTCAAATTTAAGAACATGGTAAATGGTGGGAGTATGACCATCAAGCCTGCCAGCCAACAGCAGAGCACGAGGTTCCTGCAGACCCTTCTGTTCATGATGGTTACATAATGCAGGGGCTTGCAGATGGCCACATAGCGGTCATAGGACATTATGGCCAGAAGAAAGAATTCTATTACTCCAAAAATATCTATTAAAAGGACTTGAATAACACAAACACTGTATGTAATTGATCCGTCCCCTGTTGCTGTGTTGTACAAATATCTAGGGATGCAAGCAGATGTAAATGAAATTTCTAGAAGTACATGGGTGTTTTAAGGTGGCAGTCAAACAAAGTGAGAAATATAATGGCCATATTCCCAGTTATACTTAGCATGTATGTGAAAAATAGAAAAATGAAAATTGGAATCTGAAGTTGAGGGTCATGTGTTAGTCCCAACAGAATGAAGGTTGTTATTGTGTGGTTTTTCATCACTGACAAGTGAATTTCATCAGACTTTCTGTAAAATTTGGAGGTAGGTTACTTGAACAGAATAACTGAAAGAACCATAAATGGCCTGTAAATAGTGATTGCTAGATATCAGAAAGTCTCTTCTGTACTTAATGTTATCAGTGCTCTAGCAGGCTTGACTATACTATTA
>PVKA01035328.1:0-22701 GCA_004027165.1 Ctenomys sociabilis
AAACTTGAAATATTTTAATATTTCCAGACATAGCATATAGGAAATAACAAAGAGCATAATTCAAAAGGCAAGAGAAGTTGCAGTATATTCCTGGATGAACAATAAAGAGCTCTCAAAGTGATAGTTACGCAGGACTATATAAAATATATTAGATGAACCCTTATTTAAAAGGTCATTGAAGATTTCTGTGAAACAGTACCAATCTTATGTTGGGTTATACATGTATTTTTTTTTCCATATATATGTGTGTGTATGTGTGTATAAAGGACAGGAAAGAAGTAATATAAAGTCAACACAAAATAGAAACATACTTTTTAAAGTTTCTAATACTAGGAGAAGATATATGATGTCTTTTAGATAAATTGTAATTCAAAGATACAGTATAAATCTTAAAGCAAAAATTAAGATTAAGCAATATTCAGAAAATTAAATACTAATTAAAAATTAAATGTTCCAAAACAATTGAACTAAGAAAAAGTTTTCATGGTAGTAAAGAAGTACTGAGAATAAAACATAAGATAAATACTGGAATGACAAATAAATGACCATCACTTCTGACAGTTTGGGGATAGGATATCGCACAAAGTTCGTGTTTTGTGGACATGGTTATGACACATGACACTTACTGGTGGCCAGGTGTTACTTGTGGGACTGAGCTATAGCTAGTTCCTTGAAATCCCTCCTGTAGACCCATATGGAATCATAACCCATAGGGTGCAAGAGAAGTCCATTTGTAGATTGTGCTAATGGAAATATTTTGCTTCTCTACACAAAAGAATAACTGAAAGACTACTACTGTATGCCTCTCATTCTCCTGTGTTTGTTTGCCCTATGTAGTGGGTTCCTCCCATTCTCGTTCATGGGGTTGTGATCATTTTGCTCCCTCTCTAGAACATCATTTAATAGTCTGTGTAGGCTTGTCTTTGTCATCATGAAATTATTTAGTTCTTTGTCATGCAAGTTTTCACTTCATTATACTTGAAAGAGAGTTTTGCAGGGTATACAAGTGTTGGAATTTGTTTTCTTGCAAGACTTGAAGTACTTTGCTCCATGCTCTTTTTGACTTGATGGTTTGTGAAGAGAAATCTGCCATTAAACTAATGGCTTTTCCTTTAAATGTGATCGGTTTCTTTTCTCTAGTGGCTTTTAGTATACTCTTCCTGTGCTGAATTTCTGGGATCTTGATTATTATATGTCTGGGAGTGGTTTTAATTGGGTTGATGTTATTTGGAGTTCTACATGCTTTGATTACTGAGTGTCAGATTCTTGCCCCATATTTGGAAAGTTTTCTGCTATTACCTCTGCCCATATTCTTTTTATATCATTTGTATTGACTCCTTCCTTCTCATTGATGCCTATTAGTCTTACATTGTTCATCTTTGCATCATGTTGCAGGTGTTGAATTATTTTTTCCTGTATCCTAGTTGTTTTGAAGAGATCTTTGCTTACTTTTTCATTAGCTGCAATGGTGTCTTTAAGGTCAGAAACTCTATTTTCACTTTCACTCAAATGGATTTGCCAGCTTGTGGTTGAGGTTTTAATTTCCTGTATATCACTTTGGATCTGTTTCATGAATTCTGTTTCTTTCCTATATTGCTTATTCAGGGGTTCCATCATTTCTATATTTTATATGTTCTATTTTTTTTAAATCAGTGTATTCTTTAGAAGCACTTAGTATTTCTTTGATTATAGTTATCACTATATTTTTTACTTCAGAAATTATTTCTGATCTGATCTCTTCTATACCTTTCTGCAATTGTTTCTTTACCTTCCAATGCTATTATTTCAGAGATTTCAGGTGTGTGATTTCCTCTATGCTAGTGTCTTCTGCATTTGTACTGAATGGACTCGGGGCCTGAGACTGCTTTTTGTTCCTTCTCTTTGTCATTTTCTATCCACTCATTTTTGACCGTTGGTGTAGAACTTAGAGTTATTACCTTAGCACCAGGTCCAGATCTATGAAATTAATACTCCTCCAGGTGGGTGTGGCTTGGGTTTGGCTGCTGTGCTCCACTTCTTCCTGCTGCAGCCTTGCAGGTGAACCCTTTGTGTCACTCTGGTGCCAAGATGTTCTGCTCCTGAATCAGCTGGGTGGGTCTTACCTCTAGCTTCTTTGCAGGGAGTTCCGCTGAAGGGTTCCATGCCAGGCCTGCACTCTGGCTCTGTTTAGGATCCAGTGGCCTGGGTGGTCTCACTGTACACACTGGGCCTTAGCTCTGGGTCGCTTCAGGATCCAGCAGTCCTGGTGGTTTGACTCACAGGCTGGGCTTGCGCTCTGGGTCACTTCTGTATAAATATTTTAATACTAAATTTATTGAGACATGATACAAGATACCTTTGGTCTCTCAGTTACAACAGATACTCAAAGTGGTGGCCATTAGCTTCCAGACATTTATTAGAATGGTGAACTGCTGCTGGGTGACATTGGTCACTGAGATTGCTGTACATGTATTTTCAGTCTCTTCTCTAAGGTCTGGCAGTGAGGAGCCTTTCCGGGTCCTCAAGGCCCAGGAAGTTTGTGTTTGTAATAACATGGAAAAGTTATTAGAGTCCCATCAAGTTAATTCCAGTCTATAACTTACAGTGCTACCATGGCAAAAATAAAGATGCTAAGACATATTTCTAGTTATGGGAAGCCCAAGGATCCTAAGTCCATCTACAATAATGGCTAACAAGCCTGGGTTTTATTAATTTGTGAAGAAGAGAAAGGCTTTGGGGTGAGTGACTGAAAATGGCAAGAAGTAGGTGGGTGCTGTGAGCTGGTTTAGGTAGGAGGTCTGAAGTCACCTCTGCAATATGCAGAGAAGGATAGGCAGAAAAAGTAATCTGCATAGCACAATTGAGGTAGCGTCTAATGTTTTGGGGTGGTGCTTCTGTTCTGATGTGTAATCTTTTGTACTCCGGAAAGTCAGAGCCTCTTACTTTGAGGCTCCATCACAGCTGACCACATGAAGCACTGGCTCACACGTTTTGTTTTGGGAGCTGGATAGGCGGCTGCCGTCATGTTTGCTTCTAAGACTACATATCACCACCTCAGCTGGACTGATTTGCATTGTCTGCAGCCACTTGAAGGGCTAAGGAAAAGTCCTAGGCAGTTCTGTACATATCAGCACATGGAAACAGGGCCAGGTTTAGCCAAAATGGAGATAATTGCTCTTCTTTCAAGGATAATTATCCAGGTGGTCCTCTACATAGTAGGTTCTCTTCAATATATGACATCTTTTAGTGTTCCCCATATGAGGACAATACTGTCTTTTTGGGAAGAAAATCATACTGTTTTGTTTTTTTTTTTTTTTTTTTGGCAGAACCAGGGATTGAACTCAGACCCTTATACTTGCTATGGAAGTGCTTATTCTACTTAGCCATCTCCCCGGCCCCATACTGTTTTTCTTTTCCTGAAGTATGTATACTTTTTTTTTTGGTGGACTCTGTTTTCTTAAGTTCAAGAATTCCTGGAAACACTTCTGGTTCCCAAGCATTTTGCATTTCATTCCTTCTTGAATACTGTGCCATTGTATAGGCATATACCATGTTGTTCCATCTTTTGCCAGTTGTGAATAATGCTGCTATGAACATATGTACAAGTAACTGTTTGAATATGACTTTCCATTTCTTTTGGGTATATACCTAGGAATAGGATTTCTGGTTCACAATAGACTGTCTACATTCACTTTTTTTTTTTTTTTTTTTTTTTTTTTTTTTTTTTGTCTTTTTGGGACAGGGTCTCGCTATGCAGTTCAGGCTGGCTTTAAGCTCACTTTGTAGCTCAGGCTGGTCTCGAACTCACAACAATCCTCCTGCCTCAGCCTCCCGAGTGCTGGGATTACAGGCATGCGCCACCACACCCGGCACTACATTCACTTTTTTGAGATAAGGCTGTGCCACTTTACATTCCTAGCAACAATGCGTTATGGTTTTCTAAGCCACATCTGGCATCCACAGTTTATTTTAAATGATGCAATGTATTTTCTAGAGGATTCACGTTAAAGATTTGACAAAAATATTTATTGAGATGATCCTAGACTACTTTTGGTGATCTCTTCAGTAATTACCTAGTTGGCAAAACCATGAACTTAAAAGTTTTTTCTTGAGGTTGGAGATTGCTTACCTGATAAGTACTTCAAGCCCAGTAGTCTGACATGTAGTCTCGACTAGGTACAGTATTATCTTTTAAACATGCTTGTGCTTTGTGAAGGGCTTCAGTAAGGCTGTCTGTGAGGAGTATGTCCTCAAGGCTGTGGAACTTGACTGTCATTGTCACTCACCTGTCACTTCCGTCTCCGGGCAAACAGCCCTTTCCAGTATGTATTATGTGATACTTGCATGGTGATACTTGCACTACACTAAGGAGTCCTCGGAGCACAGGGTTGTTTTGACTTAGCCCTCATGCCCAACTAAGTAGCTGGAAGGTACTGCACAGGAACTGCTCAGGGACTGAGGATTCAGTCAGCCCTGAATACTCATTGCACAGTGACTGACCTAAGAGAAGGAAGCAGGAGGTTGGGGTGGGGATAAGTGGTGAGGGAGTCACTGTTTCCAGAGAGCTGCCACCTTCTTTATTTTTCTTTTTATTTTGTATTTTTAAGGAAGGGTCTACAAGGTGTTCAGGGTCTCTATGTAGATTGGACTCTTAGTGATTCTCCTGTTTACAGACTCCCAGGAGCTGGGATTACAGTTGCATGCACCACCACACCTGGTCTCAATTGCCCTTTCAGTGCTGGGGGGCGTGGGGCTGGCATGGCAGGCCTGGGGATGCAACCCCCGGCCCCTGCACCTGCTTACAGATGCTTTAATCCATTGAGCTATTTGGCTAGCCTGCCTTCTTTAATATATCCTAGAAAGTCAAATAATTAAGCATATTAAAAAATCTTGAATAAACAAATGGAATGATAAACCCCCTATTTTGACCCCAGTTCTAGAATATTTAATGTACATAAAATAAAAACAGACCCTACTATTGCCTAGAACTAAGGTCCCAAATTGTGCTTTCTCTTCTTTCCCATTTCTTATTAAGCCTCAGGGAATTAGGTTAGCTGTCCATCAGCTCTACCAGAATTTCTTAGCTTAAGAGTAAAGGGAAGCTACTAAAGTGCCTGTTTAGGCACAGGGACCATGGCTTAATCCTGGGCATGCCATGCTGGCTATACCCCTTGGGTGTGCTGCGAAGGCTAAAGAGACTGGGCATGGCAGTGAGTGCCTATAATTGCAGCACTTGCGAAACTGAAAAAAGAAGGATCACTACGAGTCCGGGATCTGTGTAGTGAGCCCTGTGGTCCCATAGATAGATGGATAGATGGATAGATTAGATAGATAGATAGATAGATAGATAGATAGGAGCTAAAACTTCAGTCTGAGGGTCTGTCTTCTATCATTTTGTCCTACCTGCTTTTTGTCCCTAATATTAATCATTAGACAACTCCCCCTCCCCCTTTCCCTGTGCTGGTGTGTTTCTGTCTCAGGGGCTAATTGCCCTGTCATCATAGCTGTTAACAGAGATCCTTGGCCCTGGAATAACAGGTCTCATTTAGGAAATGGGATCCATTCCTTTCCTGCTAACCACAGACAGCTGTGTCACAGGCTGTCTTGATGTAGTGACAGGTGAAGCTCTGCTAAGTTCTGGTCTAAATCCCCTTTTCTGTCTTGTAGTTGGATAACCTGTCTGTTATCTAGCCCAGACACTCTACTAACAGTCTTTCTGACATTTATCTAGTAAAACAAAAATATTGTTCCTTATTGCTAGTAAAAATTAGTCTGTGAGAGAATAGTTCTTTCAAGTATTTGGGTTAATATAGTATCTTGAACATTAATATCCAATTAAATGAGATTATTAATACTGTGGTTTCACAGTATTGATGAGCAAGTATAGTTACTTCATTTGATGAGTTGAAACAGGTTGGGGACTACTCTCTTGTTTTTTCTTTTGGAAAATGCATAATGAATGATAACTGAACTATTAATTAGAAAATAAATGTCTCTGTCCCTACTTTCATTCAACCAGTAGAGCAGACAACCAGTGTAGAAAGACAAGATGATGAAAAATGATTTAAAAGAGAATTTTCCAGTTGTGATTAACAGATTATTTATGGATATTTCCTAGCCTAAGGAAAGGTAAGGTAAGAACTACTAAAAGAGAGCATACAGAACTGCCAGTTCTAACAATACTTTCTGAGCCTTTTCATCTCTAAGAGGATTGTATATACTAGAAGGCTTATTAGGCACTTTAGCATCCTGCTGGTTCATAGAATGTTATTAATTTTAGAGTTTTATGTAGAATCCTTTTTAGCAAATTTTCTTAGGTTTTTTGAGGCAAGGTCTTACTGTGTAGACCAGCTGATCTTGAACTCACTGTGTAATCTAGGCTGGCCTCAAACTCATGGCAATTCTCCTGCAGCAGGCTCCCAAATACTGGGATTATAGGCGTACACCAACAAGACTGGCAACTATCTTTTAAAAAGTCAAAGGTGTTGACACATGCCTGTAATCCCAGAACTCTGGGTTTGCGATTTTGAGCTCATCTTGGGCAATTTAGAGCCTTAAAAGAACTTGTCTCGAGATAGAATTTTTTTTTTTTTTTTTTTTTTTTTTTTTTTTTTTTTTTTTTTTTTTTTTTTTTTTTTTTTTTTTTGGTTTTTCAGGAGAAGGGTGTACAGGGTGTTCAGAGTCTCATTACTAGATCAGACTCCTAGTGATTCTCCAGTTTACAGCATCCCAAGTGCAGGGATTACAGGCATGTGCCACCATACCCAGTTTCAGTTGCTGTCTCAGTGCTCCTTCGTGGCAGGGCCGGTGCAGCAGGCCTGGGGATCAAACTCTTGGCCCCACAGGCGCTTTAATCCAATGAGCTATTTGGCCAACCCAAGATGGAAAAATTTTCAAAAGCTTACTGGAAGACCTTAGGTTCAGTGTCCGTTATTGCTCCCTACCCCCATCTTTTACAGAGTAAAACTTAAATTCTTTAAATGTCAGATTAGTTTATTTTACACATTAATTTATATTGCTGAAGCCTACACCCTCCTGGGTGCTGGAGCAGTAGAGTGCTGACTCTAGTAACCTGTTGTTCCATTCTGTTTGATTTACTCCCCTTGACAGTTGGAAGTAGAGCAATGTGGTCTGGCCACCTGGAGGTCCTGAGACACAGTGCTGTGTTACATTCATTTCAGCTCCACTGTGACTTGAGTTCTTTCTTTCTCTCTCTCTCTCTTTTTCTCTTTTTTTCTTCCTTTTCATTTATATATGTGGTACAGGGTCTCACTATGCAGCTTGAACTCATGATGATCCTCCTGTTTTCAGCCTCCTCAGTGTTGGGATTACAAGTATATACTATCATGCCCGGACTCCCGGGGTGGCTGGGTGGGTGGGTGGTGCGACATGGAGTACGGGGGTCGAACTCTGGTCCCTACTCTTGCTAAAGCAGGCACTTAGTGAGCAATCTTGCTGGCCCTGTGACTTGAATTTTTATTTTACTGACTTAAGTTTTAGTTTGATCTCAGGGCAGAAAGTGTGGAAATTCCTTGTAGAAATCTTTTTTTTCGGGACCCAGGATTGAACTCAGGCCCTTGTGCTTGCCTGGGAAGTCCTTATTCCACTGAGCCATCTCCCCGGCCCCCAAAATCTTTTATTATTATTATTTTGTATTTAGAGGATATCTATTTACAAACTCCTATCTGAGAACAAAAATCCCAAGGTGGATGACTTCCTGTAACCTACCCTTTAGTGTTTCTTTTTTTTTAGTGGTGTTTCTTTTTTTTTAGCGGAACTGGGGATTGAACTCAGGCTCTTGCGCTTGCCAGAGAAGTGCTTATTCCACTGAGCCATCTCCCCAGGCCCCTCCTAGTGTTTCTTAATTTTGAAACTGGAATTATAATAGTTTTGTGGCATTTTTTTCTACTATACTGTGGGAAGGTAGAAGAGAGTGTATTTGAGATTATCAGGAAGGGAAATCATTGAATGATGGACTTGTACAACTAAGTTTAGTGTGTGTGTGTGTGTGTGTATACCAGGGATTGAACTCAGGACCTTGCACTTGCCAGGGTGTGTGTGTGTGTGTGTGTACACACCAGGGATTGAACTCAGGACCTTGCATTTGCCAGGCAGATGCTTATGCTGCTGAGCTATCTCCCCAGCCCTACTAAGTTTTGTTTCTACGAGGCCAACTTTATTAAATTCATTGATTCCACACCCACGTAATTATTTTTGAAATCATGTGATACAGGTCAACCACCAAAATTACTTGAATTGTACCTTCTTAAGGAGTTATGTTAAAGAGGCCTTTCCAAGTGTTTCCCAAGTTGGCTAATTAAATATAAGTACTCATTCTCAGGTGCTTTTGCCATTTGGGAAGGGAAGTTTTGAAATTTGTTTTTAAAGTAATTCAGACACTGGGAATGTAGCTCAGTGGCACAGGTGCCTGCCTGGTAAGCACAAGGTCCTGGGTTTCCCATACCAATAATAATAATAATGATGATGATAATGATGATGATAATGATGTAATTCAGTTAAATTTATCAGTTAAATTTATACCATTTCATTACTTGTTGGCAGGACTTTGTGTCACTGTATCAAGATTTTGAAAACTTCTATACAAGAAACCTTTACATGAGGATAAGAGACAACTGGAATCGACCAATCTGTAGTGTACCTGGAGCAAAAGTAGACATCATGGAGAGACAGTCTCACGATTATAACTGGTCATTCAAGTGAGTACTAGCTTGGATTATATTTTACAACGCAGAATTTCTTTGTTTGAGAGAATATTGCAAAGTTGAATATTCTCACAAAACAGAAATTGCAACTGAGAAACAATACAATATGATTGGCTTCTTTGTGAATTGTTCATTGATACTAGATTTTGTTTTTAATGATGGTGATGATGTTAGGGATTCTGTCTAGGGCATTATACCTGTCATCCATGTGCTCTACTACTGAGCTACACACCCAGTCCCCTCATTAAGATTTTTTCTCAGTACTGGAGGCTGAACCCAGGGCATTCCCACTAAGCTGTGTCCCCAGCTTTTTTTTTTGTAAGGCAACTTTTCACTGAATTGCTCAAGCTGGGCTCAAATTTATATTTCATCTCAGCCTCCTGGAGTGCTTGGGTTGTGGGCATGTACCACTTTAAGATTTCTAAAATACATTTTTCTATTACATTTTATTCTGTTTTGGATTATAGTTGAGAACAAAATTTGACTCATTAAATAAGAAAGGAGATCATTGTGCCACTTACTAGAATCAAGTATAGTATCTAAATTTATTTCTAGGTTTTTTTATTCCTCTAAAAATTTAAGGAAGGGGTGTTTTTACTTCAGTTGAACACTTCTATTACTGTATATTCTTAACACTTTATTGTTTAGCTTCCATAAGTATTACATGATTTACCATTAAAGAAAAAAAAAACAAACCCACATAGGTAAATGAAAAGTCCTCCATGACAACTGAGCCCTGTCCTTTTGTGAATCTACTCCAAAAACTCTTTACTCTTTAAAGATGACCATTATTATCACTTTATTTTGTATTATTCTTCCAGATTTTTTGGGGGGTTATATGTGTTATCTATCCATAGGTTACTTTACACAAGTACTTTCCTATACAAAAATGGGATCATACTATATAAATTATTTTCTAGTTTGCTTTTTAAATTTGCTAATATATTGCTAACATTCTTCTTGTATATATTCACAGCAAGTGAATTATTTGAAGTGATATATGTAATAGTCTGTAGTATGGCAGTGCCAGGTACAGCAGTCTGAGCTAAGTTGCCCTGCATTGGTAATCCCACAACCAAGGGAGTTAAAGCCCTGGTAGTTTATGTCCTTTCCACACTTCCTGAGCACCTTAGTTTGCTAAAGCATATTGTCCTTGCTTACAGGGCCAGGCTGAGTCTTCACCATAGGAAATATCATTGGTTACTACAGTGACATGGCAGATTGTGTAGTGGCTTTTAAGGCTCTTACATGATCTTCATGTGTGTCTGTACATGTGTGGGAACTGTTGAGTCAGTACTATCTGTGTATTTTTTTTTTTAATATAGTACTAAGGATTGAACCCAGAGTCTTTTCTTAGGGGCTTTGTCTTTGTGTTTGAGACAGGGTCTTGCTAAGGTAGTAAGTTGCCTAGGCTGGGCTCAAACTTGTGATCTTCCTACCTTGCCTCCCAGAATATGGGATTACAGACATTTACCACCATATCTGGCTAGAATGGATATCTTTCAGTAAATAAGGACTGCTAGGTTGCCCTCCAAAAAAAGCACCAGAGAGTTTTCTTACCTAGTGTATGAGACTATCTTGGCCAACACTAGATATCATCAGTAATATAAATAGCCAGCACAGTGGTCTAACCGCCTGCCTGGCAAGCACAAGGATCTGGGTTCAATCCATGATATGCATGCCATGGTGACCCAGCACTGTGCCAACCACAAGAAACCAGGCATGGTGGTGCATGCCTGTAATCCCACTGCTGGGGAGACTGAGACAGGAGGATCACTGTGAGTTCCAGCTGTGTAGCAAGACCCTGTACCAAACAAAATATTAAAAAGAAAAAAATTTTTAAATAGCACTATTGATAAGTGAAATAGGTCTTTTTATTATATTGTACCTTATTCCATTTCCCTAGTTGATAATAAGGTTGAGCTTTGTCTGTATGCAGGTCATTCTCCGCTGTCTGTACTTATTTTGTGTTACCATTGCACATATTATCACACTTAAGAATTGGATTTGTTCCTGAGTTTAATTAAGTTTTATGGTATTAAAATACAGGTACACAGGGAATATAATTAAAGGTGTTATAAACATGGGCTCCTACAACTATCTTGGATTTGCACGGAACACTGGCTCATGTCAAGAGGCAGCTGCCAGAGTCCTAGAGAAGTACGGAGTTGGAGTGTGCAGCACTCGGCAAGAAATTGGTAAGGATAAGTTGAGTTTGGGCAGCTGCTGTTTTTGACTTTTTGGGGGAGGGATTTGAGACAGGGTCTACCTGTACACAGGTGGCCTTAAAGTCACTTGATTCTCAGGTTGGCCTGAAACTTGCAGTGGTCTTGCTGCCTCCGCCTCTACAGGGCTGGAATTAGTTATGTGCCACCATGCTTGGCTGCTTTTGACTTTTTAATTTCTGGAGTGAGTACTACTGAATCAGAGCTGGAGTATAAAACAGGCAAATACTTTGCCATATACTTTAGAACAGGTAAAAAAAAATTTTCTTTTTCTGAAATGATAAATTACTTTAATGTTTACAACACATTGAGATGTTTTCTGATAAGTTACACATATAGAATATCCTTAGAAAAGTTCTGTGTGACAAGAGTTAGGATAGATATACAGCTGCTTTCTCTTAGTTCACTGAGAATAAAAGTTTGTAATAATATTGTTTGGACAGAAAAAAAAAGTTCTGTGTGATTTGTTTCATTCATAACTTTAATGTTGATTTTGTTAGCTTTTACAGATGATAATAGAGGTACATGACTATTAATCTTTTTATACTGGTAAATTTTGGCTAATAATGTTTACTGTCATAGATTTATTCATATATATATATATGTATATATATATATATATATATATACATATATATATATATATATATGAACCAGAGATTGAACTCAGGCCCTTGCACTTGCCAGGCAAGCGCTTATTCTACTGAGCTATCTCCCCGGCCTATTCAAGAATATTATTAATAAGCTAAGTCATGTAAAGCATTCAGAACATAGACATTCAGGAAGTATAAGCCTTTTTTTTCAGATGTATAAAGGATTATAGTTTTATAAAGAGACTTATTTAAACAGTTCAGAGAAGTTTTATTTGTTTTGTATTTCAGGGAAGAGTCTACAGGGTATTCAGTGTTTCACTACTAGATCGGCTGTAGTGATGGACTGTAGTGATCGGCCTATTTATAGCCTCCCAAGAGTTGAGATTATAGGTGCATGGCACCACACCCAGTCTCAATTGCCATCTCAGTGCACCCTGGGGGCAGGGCCAGCATGGCACGCCCAGGGATCAATCCTTGGCCCCTGCTTGCAGGTGCTTTAATCTGTTGAGCTATTTGGCTGGCCCCTATTTTTTCTTTATAATGTATTTTGGTACAGGGTGTCACTATGCAGCTCGGACTCCAGCAAGCCTCCTGTTTTCATCCTCCACAGCACTGGAATTGTAGGTGTGTGCTACCACACTTGGTTCCAGTGGTGGCCCCAGGGGTGGGGCCAGTGGGTCATGCTGTGCCAGGGTCCCTGGTCCTTACACTGGCACTTACTCTGCTGATCTATCTCACTGGCCTTCAAAGAAGTGTTTCAAATTCTTGTTTTGTTTCAGAGAACGTATATGCTTAGAAGGTATAAGGCAACTTTCTGGATATTTATTGCAGTAAATCACCCCAGAATTTAGTAGATTAATTTGGCAGCTCATTCGCTGTTGGTTCTCTTAGGGACTGCTGTGTATGCCTCTCACTTGGAGCCCCTCATGCATTTGTGGTCAGCATGGCTCTGAGTCTGGAGCCCTGGGATGATGTCCGCATGTACATGTTTCTTCTGGGCTGGAGTGGCTGTAGCTCTGTGTTGCCTTTTGCTAGCTTGGGCTTCTTCATGGCATGGAGGGCTCAGAAAATCATTTATTTTAGTGGTACCAAGCTTTCCGTGGACTAAGGATAGGTGACTGAAACCTGAAAAGGAAGCCTTTTGTGTTGTGGCCTTTATGTCCAAACTGTGTATCGTTATTGGTCAAAGAGAGTCACTGTGGGCAGCCCAAAATCAAGGATTATGGGGATTAAGCTCTGTAGTGAAACACAATTGCATCCAATTTAATACACCATACCTACTTGGTCAACTCAGTAAGTATAAAACAAAATGAAGAATTATATAGCTTTTCATATATATAATTTGTATTATTGAAATTGGGCTTTTCAAGTGAAATTTCCGTGTTTAGTCATGCATGCTATAGCATGTTCTGTAGAAGAACTGCTGTTTCCTGGCCTACAGGCAATTACATTCAAACTTTGTGACATCCAGAATCTCAGAAACAAATTTTACCTGCTTTTCCCAGGAAAACTCTGGATAATAAGCTATGCTAGTAGGTGAGAGTTTGTGGATATGTTTGATATAGAAGTCAATCTTTTTACAGTTTGGGGATAAATAAGAAATAGGAGCCAGCCAGATAGATCAGTAGACTAAAGTGCCTGCTTAGCAGACTCAGGGACCAGGGTTCACTCCCCAGAATGCTGTGTCAGCCCCACCGCCAGGGCACACTGAGACAGAGATTGAAATTGGGCATGGTGGCACGCGCCTATAATCCCAGCACTTGGGAGGCTGCAAACAGGAGGATCACTATGAGTCCAATCTAGTAGTGAGACCCTGTAGACCCTGTACTGAATACATTAAGAAAGAAAGACGATTGTCTTTTGTACTCTAAAATATATTTGAAGGTTTTTACATGAAAGGTTTTAGTTCCTCTGATCCCATACCAATTGAACAGAGGAAGACTTAGTTGGATCTTTGCCCCATCTAGATTCTTAGCTGTTAACCAGAAGCTTAGCTGTTAGCTGTTAGAGCCTCGAAGACATAAAGACTTTTTAAAATCTTATTTATTTGGTACAGGGTCTTGCAGTGCAGTTCAAATTAATAGTGATCCTTCTGTCTCAGCCTCCCCAGGGCTGGGATTACAGGTGTGTACCACCATACCTGGTTTTGGTGGCCAGCAGGACAGCATGCCCAGGGTTCTAGGGCTGCCACTGCATGTGGTACCAGGGATTGAACCTGGGTCCTTGCACTTGCCAGGCAGGCACTTAGACCGTCAAGCTATTTCCCCATCCCCAGTGTCCTTTTTTGTTGTAGTCCGCTGGATACTGTTAGATATTTCCTTAGTGTAATTCCATCCTGCCTTCTGTGTCAGATTGGACTGGTGGTTCTTCACTTCTCCTGTACAGTTGCATTCTGGTATTTTTCTTCAGGAGAAAGGGAAGGGTAAGTTTAGGAATTTCCTTTTCCTCTCCTCTGATTTGAGTTCTTTATTTCCTGTATCCCTAGAAGCTAAGACTTTCTCTTTCCCGTAAATGCATTGAGACAGTCCATTGGTGCCTTGGTCTGAGTCTTTGTCTTCCTCTCATTGTGCTGTGTTTCTTGGTGATCCTTAGAAACTGAAAAATGTTTTCTTACTATCATATTTCCTTAAGTATTTTTCTCAGTTCTCACTTTCAGAAACATCTTTTTGTAACCCCTTAGTGTTTATCTTTTAATGGTCTTTTCTTTCTTACATTTTCCTTTGTGTTTCTCAGAAATTTAGCATACAGATCCTATCTTCTTTATTTTTTTGTATTTCAGGGAAGGGTCTAAAAGGGTCTCACTACCAGATTGCACTCATAGTGATTCTCCTGTTTACAGCCTCCCAATGTATTAGGATTATAGGCGCGCACCACTGCACCCAGTCTCAATTGCCGTCTCAGCACGCCCCAGGAGTGGGGCCTGCACGGCTGGCCCAGGATCGAACCCCCAGCCCATGTGCTTGCAAGTGCTTTAATCAGCTGAGCTATTTGGCCGGCCCTTACAGATCCGTAAAATTTCTTTTAATCACTCTTTTCAGCCTGGCACTTACATACTTTTATCTGGTGTCTCTGAGGTGAGAATAATATATTTTATTACTTGAGAGGGTGGAAGAAAGCAAAATTACTTGCCTATTTGGGTTAACTTTAGTTTCTCTGTTAATAGCTTTATTGAGGTATAATTCATGTCATACAATTTACCCATTAAAGTGTACACCTCACTTTTTCTATTGCATTCACAAAGCTGTGCAACCATCACCACAATTCAGTGCTAGAATGGTTCCATTCCCTGGAAACAAATACCATCCCTCCTAGCACACTGTGCCGTCTATACCTTTTCCTCCAAGTCCTGGCAACCAATAATCTACTTTCTGGTCCTAGGAATTCTCCAGCTGTAAGCATTTTGTAAAAATGGAATCACATAATATTGTGTTTTTTGTCTTTCATTCAATGTAATGTTCATAAGACTGACTCATTATAGGATGCATTAGTACTTCATAGCATGCCTCAGTGTTCCTTTTGTTTTGAGACAGGGTCACAAAAAAACCTTAGTTCAGACTGGCCTTGAATTCACTATGTAGACTAGGCTGGGCTCAAACTAGCTACAGTTCTCCTGCTTCAGCCTCCTGAGTGCTAGGGTTGCAGGTGTGTACATACAATGCACCTGACCTCCATTTCATTTTGTGACTGAATAGTTACTCACTGTAGGTATACTGTGTCCTATTTATCTCTAGACAGATGTTAGAGTTTCCACATTTTAGCTTCAGGGAATAATGCTGCTATGAATGTGAGTCTTACTGTGGTAGTACAGGCTGGCCTTGGACTTGTTTATGTAGCCCCAAGTGACTTTGAACTCTTGGCAGTCTTCCTGCCTCACCCTCCGGAGTGGTGGAGTCACAGGCATGTGCTACCACATCTGGCCCGACTTAACTGTGAAATCATTTCCATCTGTAATTAGTTTCCTATGGCTGCTGTTACAGAATACAAGTATGTAAAACATGGATTAGATGACTTAAAAGAATGCCTTATAATCTGTAGTTACAAAGTACAAGTGTGTAGAATAAGAAATTGGATGATTTAAAACAATGTTTTAGCCAGGCATGGTGGTGCATACTTGTTATTCCAGCACTTGAGAGGCTGAGGCAGTAGGATTGCTATGAGTTCATGACTAGCCTGAATTACATAGTAAACCCCTGTCTCAAAAAACCAAAAACTTTAAAAAAGAAGAAGAAAAATCATCTTGTAGTTCTGTACAACAGAAGTATGGGGTCAGGTGTTAGCAGGACCCTGCTCTTTCGGCCAACCCCAGAGGAGAAGGCATCAGGAGTTTACCAGGAGACCTCACTACTGCCCCTTGGCTGTGTTCACTGGCTATCTTCCTGCATGTTAATTTTTTTTTTTTTTTTTTTTTTTTGTGCCTCTGTGGATGTTTGTTTCTGTGGGCAGATCTTCCTTTTCTGAAAGGACCTTGGCACCACTCCAATGCCTTTTATCTAGATTATTTCTTTAAAGCGTATTTCCAAAAGTCATTTTCTGAGGTACAGGGGTTAGAACTTTAAAATATCCATTTTTGTTGCTATTTTTTGTTTTGGTATCAATGGTCAACCAGGGCCTCCACTTGCAAGGAACATGCTTTGTCCCTGAGTTGTGCTCCCAACCCTCAAGTTATCTTTTTAGTGGAACCCACTTCAGCCAACCCTTCTATGAATTGTGTTGAGCATTACAGATATCTACTAACATGAAATGGTTCTATTTCAGTTTCTCATTCTCCCAGCTTTTTGTGACATTCTCCAACAGGAAAATGGGCATATACTATTTTAACCTCCCATCTTCAAAACTAAGTTTCTGGCTGACACTTCAGAAATGACAGGCTTTAATATAGTTAAGGAGTATTGTACAGTGACAAAAGGTAGGAGGCACACTATATCTTTGTGGCATTGTGCATTTTGTAAGGAGCTTGAACATGATTTCATTTGATCCTCATAACAGTGTCATGAAGTGGAGGGCCAAGTGTTACAGGTACTTAGCAGGTAAGAGACAGAGGCCTGGAGAGATTAGAAATGACTCAGTGAACACTCACACAAACTGCTAGCAAGTTGAGCAGTCTTCTTTCTGAGAATTGTTTTCTTTCTACAATGTTATTTGGTCCTTAAGGATTTGAGTATCAATGTTAAAAAGTCAGTACAAATGTACCAGTCAGCATGGAGTGAGAGAAGATACTTTTTACCCGTTCAGCTTTAGGCTGCATAATAAACCATCCTAAAGCTTAGTTATTTAAAACAACAGAGAGCCTGAAAGTATAGCTCAGTCCTAGAGTACTTCCCTAGCATGCGTGGGGCCCTGGGTTTCATCCCCAGCACCACAAATAAATAAGTAAACAGTTTTATTTGCTTGTGGTTTGAGGAGGGCATGATATTGTCTTGGCCCCATAATCAAGTGGCCATTGGGACTGAGGGTAGAGTTTCTAGGGTGGCTAATTTACCAAGGTGCTAAGGGTGTGCCGAGGTGTTCCCTTTTCCCTGTCCCTCCCCTCATTCTCCCTCTTCCTTCCCATTTCTCTTCCTCCAGAGTCTTTTATCCTCCAGAGCTCCTCTTTCCATATGTCCTGCCTCTACAACAGGCCCATTACAGCTTTGCATGGCAGTAAAAACAACATTTGCTAGGCCTTTTAAAGCTAGAGTTGGAATTGGCACATACAGAGATGAAATTGTTGGTAACCTTTTCTTTACCACAAGTGTTGGATCTGGGTTTATTCAACTCTTGTATTCATTATAAGGTATCATGCTTCGTAATAATGACTCCTTCATAGAACTTAGTCTGAAAGATCATAGTTCACAGATTGATATCTTTTTATAAAATAGTGATTATTAAGTTTAGAATTCTATCATACTGACTTTGTTAACTTCTTCACACAGGGAACCTAGACAAGCATGAAGAACTAGAGAAGCTTGTAGCAAGGTTCTTGGGAGTAGAAGCTGCTATGGCATATGGCATGGGATTTGCAACAAATTCAATGAACATTCCTGCACTTGTTGGCAAGGTAAGACGCTTTGTCAGAGCATGCTGGGCACACCTGTAATCCCAGCACTTAGGAGATGGTAGCAGGTGAATTGTCATGAGTTTGAGGCCAGCCTGGGCTACATAGTGACCCTGGTGAGGGGGTTGGGAAGGCGGAGATGGAGGGAGGGAGGGAAGAGGAAAGGAGGAAGAAAGGGAAGAAGTGAAGGAAAGGAACAAAGGCAGGAAAGATTCAGAATGAGCCATGAACTATTTTTAACTTTAGAGTAAGCATAGTTTACCCAAAGAGATTTATATCACAGATTTTTTTTGGATGGCTAGATCCCATGGAGCCTTGTTATTAGTTGGGGCTTGCTTTCTAGAACCTGTGATCTTCCCTTCCTTGATTGGATGACTCTTGGTTTCATCATTTCACACACAGTTCTGAAAAGATTCTGATAATAAACATTTCTTAAAGATTAAAATTATTAAAGTTTTTGTTCAGAGAGTTATTGAATAGGTGGATTTTCTTAAATAGAAAGGCTATCATTACTTATCCTAGACAGTAAATAATATCGTACCAATAAATGCAGCTTGTGTAAAATTGAGAAATCCTTGAAAGACATGTGGTTCTTTACTTTCACCTATATTACATTGTAGTCCTGCATTCTGGCAGTATAAACCCAAAATTCTTTTTTTTTTTTTTTTTTTTGGTGGAACCAGGGATTGAACTCAGGCCCTTACACTTTCCAGGCAAGTGCTTATTCCACTGAGCCATCTCCCTGGCTCCTAAACCCAAAATTCTTATTTGGAATTTCTTAGGGATTTTTACAGTAGAGAATGAAATAATCTCATTTTAATTTTGCCTGTATGCCCATAGAGTCATTCTAACAAATGTTTATCTAGAATTAGATTTCTTCTGCCAAGATGTGTAAGGTACTACCTTGAAGGTTTCTCTTCCAAATCAGCTGAAATCCTGTTAAGTACCACTTACGCTGTTCAGGGCAGGATCTAGTTTAGTAATTCTTGATACTCGGTTTCTCTGCGTGGTTTGATGTCAGCTTAGAGATTTGAAGTCTATTGTCTGTGATTAGGCTGAGGCAAGAGCTTTGTTTCCAGGCACTAACTTGTGATCTTGATAAGAGTTTTAACACCTGCCTGGGAGTTTCTTCATATGTTAAGTGTGGATTATAATTACCTATTTCATAGTGTTACTTTGACTTTCTTGCATCATAAAATGCCCCAAACCCATCTTATATTTTCCCTATAGCAGCTTTGGAATCAACCCCTCTCCAAGGATCTCAAGGGTTTTTATTTTTAGAAACCAAGATACAGGCACCAGGTCTATTTTTTGCTACAGGATTTCACTGCTTCTCAAGGCTCGGTGGATAGATCTGTACATATAAATGTATGTATATATATACTAGGTCTTACATATACACACATCTATGTGTGGAAACATAATATATATGAATTTTTAAAATCACATTTATACCTCTAACTGCTTTTTTGAATCTATATGTTTTTAATTAGGTAGCTTTTACCTTAGTAGTAAAAACTATGCACAGTAAAAATTTCAGACAGACAGAATATAGTAATAGACAGAAATAAATATAGATGAGTAAATAGGCTAGCTGACTAACTTTTTTCTCATGGGAGCATGTCAGCTACATTTTCTACATTTTATTTTTTCATGTAAAAGTTTTTTCAAGCCATATTTGATGGTGAAAAACTTATTTTAAAGTTCATATGTTATAAGCTGTGGGGCCCCATAGGAGATGGAAGCATAGAACTGAGGAAGAAATAAAAAATTTAAAACCTCAGCCTTTTGTTGCCTTAGCAGAAATCCATTTTTATATGTTGAAGCTTGTTTGGAGATTTTAAGTACAAGGCTGCGGCTCAGCACACCATGTGGGACTCATACACAGGGTCCTTCTTAGACTTCGTGTACTGCTGGTAGGAGGAAAACACCAGCTCTAAGGCTTTACCCTGAGGCTCTGTTCCCCACAGATGAGCAGTAGATTACTGCAAAACCGAAATGCAGTGCTCTCAAATCAAGGAAGCCAACACCTTTTAAAGACTGTCCTGTATCAGATTTTAATATAAATAAGAACCTGTTGTTAGGTATCTGAATATTTAAGTTAGTCACAGGACTATGGATATGAAGTAGGTTCAGATGTTGCATTTCCTTCTATATGTTTTTGTAAAAAAAAAAGTAATTTTTCTTGAAATTAATCACTGCTGTTGTGGAAAATGTCTTTCATAAGATATAATTATATTGTAACTTGTGTAACTCACGTGTGCCCTTCCACTGTCTAACTTCCTGTCTTGTGATTTTGCAGGGTTGCCTTATTCTGAGTGATGAGCTGAACCATGCATCACTGGTTTTAGGAGCCAGACTGTCAGGAGCAACTATTCGAATCTTCAAGCATAACAGTGAGTTTGTCATGAAATTCACTACTAGCTTTATGGTGGTTATGTTATATTAGTTACATGTAACTAATGAAATAATTATAAATAGAAATGGAGCTGAAGTAAAACACTTAAAATGTTTTTTTTTTTTTTTTTTTTTTTTCAGTCTGGCCTTTTAAAAGTTACTCGCATTGAAATAAACAGAGAGGTCAAAGGAAGTATTACATAAAATATACTCTCCTGGGGTCAGGGAGATGTCTCAGTGAAATAAGCACTTCCCTGGCAAGCTCAAGTGCCTGAGTTCAATCCCTGGTTCCACAAAATAAATACATACATACATACATACATACATACTCTCCTTTTATTTGAATGTGAAATTTTCCATCCCATTTTCCTTATTCAGATCCACTCACTAGCTACCTGTGGTGTATCCTCCTATACCTCCAGGGAAATTGAGATGAGCAAATTAGGATCCCTCCCTATAATTTCAAGGATCTCTGATTAATGAGATTTAGCAGATAACCCGGCACTTAAAACACAAGAAATGCTGAAATGCTGAAATGCAGAGATGCACCAATGTAGTTAGAGCAGAGGGAAAGAGAACAAAGCCAAAACCTTTGCTTCTTAATTGGAAACACATACTTTGGTGTATTATTAAAATAATAGCCTGGTTTGGTGGTGCAAACC
Source organism: Ctenomys sociabilis (assembly GCA_004027165.1). NCBI lineage: Eukaryota > Metazoa > Chordata > Mammalia > Rodentia > Ctenomyidae > Ctenomys > Ctenomys sociabilis. The sequence continues at coordinate 20,614 of PVKA01035328.1, forward strand.
TATAATCCTAGCACCTAGCAGCCTGATACAGGAGGATTGCCATGAGGTGAAGGCCAGCCCAGGTTACATAGTGAGTTCAGGGCCAGTTTGAACAACATAGTGAGACCCCATGTCAAAAAACAGGGCTGGGACAATAGCCCAGTGGCCTAAGTGCTTGCCTGGCAAGTGCAAGGTCCTGAGTTCAATCCCTGGCACCACATGCTGTACAGGCCCTGAAACTCTGAGCATGGCCTCCAAACTAGGTGTGGTGGCACACATCTATAATCCCAGCACTGGGGAGGCTGAGACAGGAGGAGCACTATGAGACTGACTTGCATAGTGAGACCTCATACCAATCAAAAAGAAAAAAACAACCATTTAAAATGAACATCTGTTCCTGTGAGCAGCCTGAGGTGACCTGTGAAAATGGTTTGCTACTCTCTAGACCCAGAAAACCCCACAAAATCATGCAAATCAAGAGGCTCAAATCTTTGCATTCACTTTAAGAACATGTGTAAAACTGCCCAGGCCATCAAGCGTATGCATATCCGAAAGGCCACCAACTATCTGAAGGATGTCACATTAAAGAAGCAAGGTGTACTGTTCGGGTGTTACAACTCCATTGGAGTTGGTAGGTGTGCCCAGGCCAAACAGTGGGGCTGGACACAGGGTCGGTGGCCAAAAAAAGTGCTGAATTTTTGCTGCACATGGTTAAAAATGCAGAGAGTAATGCTGAGCATAAGGGTTCAGATGTAGATTCTCTAGTTATTGAACATATCCAGAGGAACAAAGCACCCAAGATGTGCTGCCGTACTTACAGAGCTCATGGCCAGATTAATCCATACATGAGCCTGCCCTGCCATATTGAGATGATCCTTACTGAAGAGGAACAAATTGTCCTAAACCAAGGGAGGAAGTTGCACAGAAGAAAAAGATATCCCAGAAGAAACTAAAGAAACAAAGACTTATGGCATGGCAATAAATTAAGCATAAATAAATGCAAATAAAATAAAGAAAACATAATAGAACGAACACCATAATTTTAGAATTAAAACATGCATAGAGAGTCCAGGGAGATAGCTCAGTAGAATAAGCACTTGTCTGGCAAGCTCAGGGTCCCGAGTTCAATCCCTGGTACTGGGGGAAAAAAAAAAAATGCGTAGAGAGAAAAGATGACCAAACTCTGTATTTAAAAATCTTCTTTGACCAAAATGTATGGACATACAGATCAAAGTCTAGAAGAATATGTGCAAAAATGTTAGGTCCACACATACATGTGGAGGGAAGGACTAATAATGGTAGTAACTTTCTCTTTTTCATGTCTTGTTGAAAATGTTTTGCAGCCAAGAATAGTAGCAGCCAAGAATAATAGCACATGCCTGAATCCTAGCTCTAGGAAGGCTGAGGCAAGATGATCACCAAGAGTTTGGGAGCAGCCTGGCTACATAGTAAGCTAGGACAGCCAAGACTACATAGTAGAGAGATCCTATTTCAAAAAACAAAACAAAACAAAAAATATTTTAGGATGAGACTGATAAATGTTACAGTATTTTGCTTTGCATGAATGAAACCATGTTACACTTTGTATAATTTTTTTTAATCACATTTTAAATGTGGATTGTCAGTTCTAGTAGTACTTAATCCACTCTTTAATTGATGCCAGTGTGCAGTCAGCATTGGCACATACCCCAAGTTAATCTGTCTCTTGTTTGGACCTCAGCTTGTTTCTACTAGAAACAACACTATACTCACTGTTACACACACCTGCTTAGTCCCTGGCGGGCTCAGATTGCCAGATAAAAGGACAAGAATTTTTAAGACTTCTTCACATTACGCCTAAACATTGTACAAACAGCAGGACAGGACTGTTCTGTGCACTGGCCAACATAGATTGTTGTGTACCAACCCAGATCTTTCCAAATCTAAAAAGTAAGTAGTATGTTCATTTTTATTTCTTTCCTTATTAGATCTAGAACAACTACATATAGTTATGGTATTTAATTATGTTTTTATAAGTAAGCATTTTCAAGCTTTTTTTTATATATACATTTTAAGAACCTTTTTACTGACTTTTTCAGAAAAAAATTTTTTTAATTTTTTTTTTTTTTT
>PVKA01035329.1:0-14514 GCA_004027165.1 Ctenomys sociabilis
AAAAAAAAATAGCCATCAATCTCCAGGAAGAAACACATCTCGCTTTTTCTTTTTTGTCTGCTTATTGTAGTTTTGCTTTTTTCTCCTGAAATCTCTTTCTCTCTGTAGTTTCTTACCAGAGAAAGACAAAAAATGCAAGTCAGTTCATCCTCTGATCCCAAAGTTGGTACACAATGAACCTTGGCCTGTCACCTGCTTTTATAAATAGTTATAATGGATCCCAGCCATGCTCATTCATTTGTGTTGTATCTTTCTTTTTATTTTGTTTTTTTCCCCAACAGTAGGAACAAGTGATTGCAACACAGATTGCGTGGGTCTTCAGGTTAAATTATTTGTTCTCTGCCCTCTGTAGAAACTTTGCTGGCCCATGATCCAAACTGAGGTCCTGAGCCCCAACCTCTGACAAGCTAAATTTCCAGTGGCATCTGTGTTGCTTCACCAGGAGAGTTGCTGTGGATCACTCCATTGCAATGCCCTTCTTAGCAGCACCACTTTCCCCTTGCAATGCCCAGCACCTCTAGATATCACATTAGCATGGCGTGAATCCAGATCAGCGTGGGGACGGCTGAGATGCTCCTGACGCGTGCTCAGTCATGCAGAGAGAGAGGGTGCCTGAGCTGGCTGCACTCAGTGAGTATGAGCAGGCCAAGCTGTCTTTCCTTCCACACTGTCATTAAATATGCTACTTTGCACAAGACTTTCTCTCCTTAGAAGATTCCAGGACAAGGGCCAGTGAGATAGCTCAGCAAACTAAGTGCCCGCTTAAGCAAGTACAGGGACCAGGGTTTGATCCCCAGCACCACATGCTGTGCCAGTCCTGCCCCCAGGCCCGCTGAGTGAGCCACCGGGACCAGGCATGGTGGCACACACCTGCAATCCCAGCACTGGGGAGGCATGAAACAGGATCACTCTAAGTCCAAGCTGTATAGTGAGATCCTGTACCAAGCATTAAAAAAAGAAGAAGAAGAAGAAAGAAGAAGAGGGAGAGAGAGAAGGAGAAGGAGAAGGAGAAGGAGAAGGAGAAAGAGAAGAAGAAGAAGAAGAAGAAGAAGAAGAAGAAGAAGAAGAAGAAGAAGAAGAAGAAGAAGAAGAAGAAGAAGAAGAAGAAGAAGAAGAAGAAGAAGAAGAAGAAGAAGATGATGATGATGATGATGATGATTCCAGGGCAGATATCACTATTTGACCAATTGCTCTGAAATCATAAAAGTTCTTCCAAGCACACAGAGCACCCTGAAATTCTGGGCCATTGAAACATTCCAAGGTGTGAGCTCTTAGGCATGGTAGAGCTGCTCCCTCTCCCCACCAACATGGGTCAGATCCATGTTTGGAAGCCCAGATTGAGAAGGGCTTGACTTTTTCCTGTCATCTTCTAGATCCTATCAGTCACCACATCCAAGAATAAGGCTGAAGGGGCAGAGGAAATGGGGGAAGACACAGTCTTGCGTGGTTGGTACATTTGCCCACTGGCAGCAATATGCCCAGGGGGTAAAGGATGCATGCTTACTGGATTTCTCCTGAGAAGGCTTTTTGAGACACTTGGAAATACATATGTACACACACACACACACCTGTCTCTTGATGTGGGCAATGCTTTTCTTCTAAAAAGGTGTTATAAACTCTTCTCTGAGTTTCAGGGGTCTTTTCTTTTGGGCTTGTTTGTGTTTGGTCTTTTTTGAGACAAGATCTTGCTCTGCCATTCAGGCTGGCCTTGAGCTTGTTTTATAACCCATGCTGCCTCAAACCAGCAACAATCCTCCTGCCTCAGCCTCTCAGATTCTGGGATTCCAGGCGTGGGCCATCACACCTGGCTTCAGGGGTCTTTTCTGTTAGGTTCCCCCAGGCCATTCTTGTGGGCAGTGACTGTGGGAGGCTTGATAACCCCTGAGCCTCCATTGTCTTATGGAAATAGTTTTCTCTTTCTGCAAAGCTGCCACGTCAGGACTTCCTGCCCATACTCCCCCAGCGGATCACATGAGTGCCTCTAGCCTGTAAGATTGCCTGATGACGCCTGCATCATCGGTGATGCTGACTTCCTCTCCCCGACTATAAAAGCCGTGTCGCTTCCTTGAATAAACGAGACTTGATCAGAATCCTGCCTTGTCTCCATTTCTCGCGTCTCCTGTCCTTTGTCCCCTCCTTCATTCCCCGCTTCTTGTTGACTGATCCGCTGGACGGGACAAGTGACCCTTTAAAGAGCTCCAACGCAGCTGTGTACACATCTGGAGAAATAGCAGCATATCCTTTGCCTCCACTGACTGATGTGCATCCCAACTCACTGCTGCCCCCAGGCTGCACACGGTTTATCTATCCCATTTAGACACCACTCAGCACAGTACGCTGAATTGCAGAGCTGGCCCAGGCCATTGCTGGAACTGCTGTGAAACAGGCCCAGAGAGTAAACAGTCTAGGTTACTCGGGAGGAAGAAGGTCCTGAAAGCAAGTTTCTGAGGAAAAGTAGCATAAAAGAATACTGGGCTGAATGGGAAAGACTGAAATATACTGAGCATGTGATCTTCATATGCAATACAAGATGAAAAAGCCAATTGGAAATTTCTGGAAAAATAGCTGTAAAACAAAGGGAAGGTAACATATCTACACTCTGCTGTGAATGATTCATGTCCTCATAATGTGCCCACTGCTTACTGAATTGTTGATTTTTAAAATCAGCTTACAAGCAACTCACAGAATCCTTAAAAATGGGGAAGACCAAGTAATCACTCTATAAAGGAGCTAATGGCAGCTTTGGGGAAATGACAGCTGAAGCGAGAAATGGCAGATGGGCCCTACCTAGGAAAGTGGAAAATTACAAGAAAATATCCCTAGTTTACTCTGAGAAATAAAGGTGGATGATGTGGATTCCAGGATCTCAGTTACAATAACTAATGGAGAAACTGAAAATCACGCTAAAGTATACCAGCAAGAGAAGGCAAGTACAGATTGTGCTGCGTTCTCACGGATCAAACAGGAAGTCAAGAGAGAATGACCACAAGTGATGGTCACTAACAAAAAGCGATAAATTAGAAAGATATCATGTCTGTATCTTGTACTCTGAATAACTACTACAAAGACAACAAAATGCAATGTATTATCATTAACTGTCCTACTAACCGATTTTGAAACTGTCTCGTTAATATTTCTTTTTCAATAAAATTAATAAAAAAGAACAAGTGATAAAGAGGACCCACAGAGAGCCCGATAGAAGAATTCCAGTGTTTGTTTCCAGGGAGGGAGTCCAAAGTAAAGAGTAGGGATGAGGAAAATTCATTAACTCCTCTAGGTGATTTGACGTTTAAAAAATACTGTTATTAGGGCTGGCCCAATGCTCAGTAGATTAAAGCACCTGCAAGCAGGTGCAGGGGGTAGGGGTACAATCCCAGGACTGCCAGGCCGGCCCCACTCCTGGGGCACACTGAGGCAGCAATTGGGACTGGGTGTGGTGGTGCAGACGCCTATAATCCCAGCACTTGGGAGGCTGTAAACAGGAGAATCACTATGAGCCTGATCTAGTAGTTAGATCCTAAACACCCTGTAGACCCTTCCCTAAACTACAGAGGAAAAAAACCCTATTATTCTGCTAAAATATTTCTAGTATTCTAAGTGCTTTTCCTATATTATTTGAGTCTAGTGGGCAGGAGTTAAAACATAGCTTCCCATAAAAAGTGAAAGTATTTGTCCCCAAGGCTCTTTCTTGGGTTCTGGACTCCAGGGTCCATGGAATTTCCTTCCCTCCTTCCCAAATTTCCCCTGAGCATCTCTTCATCTGGCCATTTCTGAATTGCATCCTTCTTAGTAAACTGGCACACATAAGAATTTCCTGAAGTACTGTGAGCCATTCTAGCAAATTAATAAGGAGGAGGTCATTGGGATTCCCAATTATAGCCAGTTGGTCATAAGCACAGGAGGTCGAAGACTTGTGACTGGTGTCTGAAAGAGGGGACAGGGCAGTCTTGTGAAGTGTGCAAGGTCTTGCTACACAATGTGGGCCTGGGGATCAAACTTGGGATCTTGCATTTTCTAGGCAGGCACTTAGACCACTGAGCTATCTCCCCAGCCCCAAAGCTGTGCCTTTAATCCCTTGGGTCTGTGTTAGTTTAGGGCAAGAAGTGTCAGACTGAGTTGAATTGTTGAACTCCCTGTTGGTATCAGAAAACTGGTATTGGAAAACATCCTTCCCAATGTTATAATCTTATTTTATATTCAGAAAACATGGGAAGAAAATTATGACCGACAGATCCCTTAGGCTTTTTGCTCCTTGTAGATTTAGGTAAAGCTCAAACTGATCCCCACTCCCAGGCTGAGCAACTCAAGCCCCACTTTCTTCCTATGTGTAGAGCCCACCACACCCCACCCCTTTTCAGACTCCATTCTGGAGAACCCACCTTCTCAGTAATGAGAAATCCAGAGTCCTGGCCACAGTGGTGAATCAGGCTGTTACTGAAGACCAGGGTAGGGTGCAGAAAGGAGGGTTAGTGAAGCTCAGCAAGACCTCACCTCCTCCTCTGGTACCTCCTACTCCTGCCTACTGGACCAGAGAAGAGCCATCCATGGACATTTAGTGGCCATGGAGATGTCCCCTTGTTGGCCAACTACTCACCAGCACACCTGAGGAATTTTTAATGGATACACATTTCTCTACCTACTACTATTGTTCTCATAAACAGTAGTATGGGAAAAATCAATCAGAGAAACTTGGCACAAGGAAGGCAGCCACGTGGCTCTCTGAAGTCCCTGCCAGCTCTTCTGCTTCTTTCCTCTGACTGCAGAACCCGTGGTTTATGGGGGCTGTGGAATCCGTGGGACTGAAGCAAAACTGACCACTTCTATCCAGAGCATGTGACCAGACCAGCCAATCAAAAGCTGTATCCTAGCCTCGGGGATCTTCCTGGGTGACCTCAAGAGCCCCACCAGGAAGGCAACCCCAAAGCATGCATTGTCTGGAAAGAGTGGCTCCCTGTTTGCTGGCTTAATTGGATCCCAGGAAGCCTTGAAGTGATGCAACCTGTATGTGCCACCCCAAAGAACAGGCAGCCTGAGCATGGAGCCGCAGAGTGGAAAGCAGAGACAAGTGGGTGGGGAGGGAGCAGGAGGACAGGATATGATCTGCAGCTGAATTCAGTAGAAGAACCTAGGCCTTGGGGGACCCAGCAGCTGAGCATAGTCAATAGCGGCCCAGCAGACGCAAATATGGGAAACCACAGAATTGTAATCACTTCTGCTTCTGTCAAAAGTACTGACAAAGTTGTAGCTCTGGAAATCTTTTAATCTGCTCTCTTTTTGAACTTTCTCAGCTTCTGAGTCACACCCAATTCTATAATCACGAATAAAAGCCACTTAAGATCTTTAAACTAGCCTTAGAATAATTTTGTCCCTTGACAGTTTTAGCAACTAGACAGAAAGCCCAAAGGACAGGACTGGAGACTCCCTGCGAAGAATGCAAGAGAGGCCCCCCCTGACCTCTCTGGAGGAGCCCTGAGAGTTACCAGCAAGCTTTTCTCACGTCAGACTCTGCTCTTTTGCGGCAGAGCATGTGAGCTTCTGGGTCTGGAGAGGTCAATGAGTGACAGACAAGAGTGGAAGTCATGCTAGAATGCGGACTGCGGCTACTGGAGCCCAGAAGGAAGTGCCGAGCTCCAACAGAAACTGGAAAATCATGAGCTCAGCTGGGCAAGGGGATCACAGGGCCATGTCTGCCTTTGAAGTGGACTCTAAGTTTGGGCACTGTAATGGTTGATACATTGCGTCAATTTGAGAAGTTTACAAGTTTAACTAAGCAACTCAGCAGAAGGCCAGGACCCTCACTTTGTAAACATCCTAAGCCTGGGCAAGGGGAGGACTGAGAGATGATGTGGGCAGGTAGCCTGCATAGAATATAAGGGAGAAAAAGAGGCTCGCTTCCCCTCCACTTCTTTTTATTTTTGTCTTTTTGAGACAGGGTCTCACTATGCAGTTCAGGCTGGCCTTAAGCTCACTTGGTAGCTCAGGCTGGTCTTGAACTCACAACAATCCTCCTGCCTCAGCCTCCCAGTGCTGGGATTACAGGCCTGCACCACCACGCCTGGCTCGCTTCCCCCTACTTCTGCTCTTGTTGTCTTTTGCCATCTTGAAGGGCTGCACCTGTGCCATGCCACCCTGCCTTGGAGCGAGCTATGGACTGAAACCTCTACAAGCTGTGAGCTAAATAAACCTTTCCTTCCTTAATTTGGGGTATTGAGTATTTTGTCTCAGCAACAAGAGAAAAGTAACTAAGACAGGCACTTAAGGGCTATCGGAGCCACCACCCAACTTTAGAGGGTAGGATTGTCACCACAGGAAAAGTTAAACTTTGAGCAGCCATGAGATAGCTGGGCTGGCCCTCAGTCCCATGGCTAACAGACATGTTGGAAAACTGAAAGGGAAAAGGTGGGCCAGTCTGACAGCCTGTGAAATTGAGGGAACATGCCTGAAGTCAGGAGGATGGAAAACCGGTTCAGCTTTCAACCAAGAAACCAGAACCAAAAAAACCTAAAATGAAACACCAAGATGATTAAAATCAAACCCACTAAGGCAGGAGAGATCTACCCTGTGCCAAACTCAAATTAAGAAATTTCCCAGGTGATAAGTTCCTGGTGGTAAATTTCAAACACACACTCAGTATAGTCACTGCAATAACCTGGACCTTATTAGCATAGGAAAACCTACACAGAAGTGAAAACTTAAAGCAGTGATGTGACCTACATCTTAGCATGAAAAGGAATGATGAAGAAGTAAACAAGAAAAGCTAAAACTCTACCTCTCCTATGATGACATCAAGAGCCTGAGTCCTTGCCTACCCCAGAAATACTATAAAAGCCATACAACTTTGTCTTTTGAATCAACCTGAAGCTCCTGTTCCTGCCATGGCTTTTCCTCCCACCTTGGGCTCAAGTATAAAAATACTTGAAAGTAATGTTTGTGATACACACCTGTAATCCTAGCACTCAGGAAGCTGAGACAAGAGGACCTCTACAAGTCTGAGACTTCCTGGGCTTCCTAGTGAGTTCAAGGCCAGTGTAAACTATACAGTGAGATCCTATCCCAAAAAAGAATCAAATCCTGTTTCTGTCCCCATACTCCTGCCTGATAGTTCTGATGGAAATCACAAGAACTAACAGAATTGATAACAGCAGAAAAAAATGTCCAATATACTGAAGTATATTGTGAAAGTATCATGTGATCCAATCCTGTGGCATAGCCCCCTTTGGCTTTTATCCCAGTACCAAGAGACCCCCATTTTAGATTTTTTACAATGTAAAAATGGGATCCTTAATTTTTAAAAATGGAGTATTCTGCCTTCTGGACACAGTTGCCTTTAACATACCTGAGTGTGAGACACCAGAATGGCAAAATAGAACCAAAGGTGATTTAGAGTTATAAGGTCACTATGTGAAACACTCTGAAAGTGCATTTAAAAATGAGGATTTGAAACCAACAAAAGGAAACTATAGGGCTGGAAGATGGCTCAATGGAATAAGTGTTTCCCTGGCAAGCGCAAGGGCCTGAGTTCAATCCCTGGTTCCACAAAAAAAAAAAAAAAAAAGGAAGTATAGGCCAATCTTCCTAATGAACATGGATGCAAGAAACCTCAGTAAGATACTAGCAAATAGAATGCAGCAAATCATCAAGAAGATTATCCACCATGACCCAGTGAGATTTATCTCAGGAATGTAAGGATGGTTCAATGAGTGCAAATCAATAAATGTAATACACCACATCAACGAGCCAAAGACAAAAGTTGTGTGATCATCTCAGTAGATGCAGAAAAAGCTGTTGACAAATTCCAACACTCATTCATGATTAAATTCCTACAAAAATCAGAATAGCTGGTCTTTACCTCAATCTGATAAAATCCATCCATAACAAACCAACAGCCAACACCATACTAAATGGGAAAAAAAAAAACTGAAAACTTTCATTCTATCATCATGAACAAGGCAAAGTCATCCACACCTATTCAAAATGGTTCTAGAGAAAAAAAAAAAATAGTTCTAGAAGCACTAGCCAGAGCAATTAGAAAAGAGAAAGAAATAAAAGAATAAGGATAGAAAAGGAAAAACTTAATTTATCATTATTTGCAGATGACGTGATACTCTACATAGAAGACTCCAAAAACTTTGTAATGGCCAGGATCGGCTGTATTGCCCATAGGAGATCAAATTAAAGGTATTACAGAGCCTTTATTAATTAGCCAGTGACCAATGTGCTCCTATTTTCCAAAATGGAAAGCACAAAGGCCCAGTTCTTTGTTCCCTGTCTACTTTTATGGTTTCTTTGTTGCTATGGAAACCAGGCAGGAATGTCGTGCCCCTATATCCTACATTTGCGAGGTCGTGGGCAGAGTGATTAATGCCTAAGTATGGGCAAATAGTTTGTCTCTTATTGCCCTTAACTGATCCTGTCTCTCCCTTGTGTCCTACATGTTTGTGAAGTTCTGACAGAGCAGGGGAAAAGTGAGGAATGGAGTAACTTAGGCAAGGTTACTTCTATGTAAGTACTTCAGGCAGGGGTCAAACTAAACTGAATTCTGTCTGAGTCTCCTCTACTTCTAAAAGTGAACAGGGTATTGTGCTAGACGCCATCCCTTACACTCCACCAGAGGACTTCTAGATATAACAATAAAATTCAGTAATGTAACTGGATACAAAGTCAACACTCAAAAATCAATAGCTTTCCTGTACACAAACAACAAACTCATTGAAAGAGAGATTTGGGAAATACACCCTTCACAATGGCATCCAAAAAAATAAAAGACTTGGGAGTTGATCGAACAAAGGAAATAAAAGATCCATATATTAGAAATTACAATAGTCTGAAAAAGATTGAAGGGGATATCAGAAACTGGAAAGCTATCCCTTGCTCATGGATAGAAAGAAACCACCTAGTGAAAATGGCCACATTCCCAAAGTTGTTATACAGATTTAATGCAATCTTGATCAAAACACCATTAGCATACCTCACAGAATGAGAAAACACATTCCTAAAATGTATTTGGAACCAGAAGAGACGTACTACAATGGCAAAAGCAATTCTGGGCAGCAAACACAAGGTAGAAGGCATCGCAATCCCTTCCTTGAAATTATGATACAAAGCTACTGTGATAAGATGAGCGCAGTACTGGCAAAAAAAGAAAAAAAAATCAGACCTGAATGTCAGTGAAATAGATTAGAATATGCAAACACAACTACAAATACACACAGCCACCTTATCTTTGATAAAGGGGCCAAACATGTTCACTGGACAAAAGATAACCTCTGTGATAAATGGTCTGGAAAAACTGGCTCTCTAGATGCTGAAGACTGAAATTAGACCCACATCAGTCACCATGCACTAAAGTCAAAATGAATCAAGGATCTAAATATTAAAACAGAAAGACATATGTGTAGGCAGAGAGCTCATGAACAAAACCCAAACCGCCCAGGACTTACTTCAAAGAATCAACAACTAAGCTATGGGGGAAAGAGAACCCTTTTCCACTATTAGTGGGAGTGTAGACTAGAGCAACCACTGCAGAAATCAGCATGGGGATTCCTCAAAAAACTAAGATGAGAGATTCCATGTAACTCAGCTATGCTACTTCTGGGTATTTTCCCAGAAGAATTAAAACTATCATACCACAGTGATGACACACATACACTCATGTTTATAGCAGCACAACTTGGAATAGTTATATCTTGGAAACAGGATTTAACAAGTACCCATCAACTGAGGAATGAATAAAAAAAGATGTGGCCTTTTTATACAATGGAGTAATATTCAGCTATAAAGATGGACAAACTCCAGTCTTTTATAGGTAATTGGATGCAACTTGAGACCATAGTTATTTGTGAAATGAATCAGACTTGTGTAAACATCATATTTTCTTCCTAGTGTAATAGGCTAAAAGTAAGATCCAAAATGCACAATAGCCAGGCATGGTGGTGCAGGCCTGTAATCCCAGCACTCGGAGGCTGAGGCAGGAGGATTGTTGTGAGTTCGAGACCAGCCTGAGCTACAAAGTGAGCTTAAGGTCAGCCTGAACTGCATAGTGAGACCCTGCCTCAAAAAGACAAAAAAAAAAAAAAAAAAAAAAAAAAAAAAAAAAAAAAAAAAAAAAAAAAAAAAAAAAAAAAGCACAATAGCTACTATAAAATGGGAAGAAACTGTTCAAAAGGAAAGAGAAACTGGGATAGGGGAAAGGAGAAAAGGAAGGGAAAGAAAAAAATATATATACTGACAGTTCAAGGTAGTTATACTACTAATTTCTATTAGTTCATTGAAAAGAAAGGTTTGTGCTTATGTTGTTTGATCAATTTCTCATAGCTAAGGGTGGTGAGATAGCTCAGCAGACTAAGCACCTGCTTAGGCAAGCCCAGAGACCGGGGCTCAATCCCCAGCACCACGTGCTGCACCAGCCCTACCCCCCAGTGCACTGAATCGGCCACTGAGACCGGTTGTGGTGGTGCATGCCTGTAATCCCAGAGCTGGGGGGGCTGAAAACAGGAGGATCACTATAAATCCAAGCTGCATAGTATGAGCCTATACCAAATACATTAGAAAAAAGGGGGGGGATGAGATAATGCAGCAGTCTAAAGCACCTGATTAGGCAAACTTAGACAAACACAGGAACCTCGGTTGGACTCCCATCACCACATGTTGTGCCAGCCCCACCCCCCAGGAGGGCTGAGCAGGCCAAAAAGGAAAATAAAATAATAAAAAAAAAATTCTCATAGCTATATCCTGTAATCTGAGTACCTACCTCTAAAGTAACAATATACAGTGTATTAACCATTGCTACCCTCCTACTATCCTGTTTTGACATTGTTTTTACTGCTTTTTCTCTTTAAAATTAAAACAAAAGAGGGTTTGGGAGGCTGAGGTAGGAGGACTGCCATGAATTTAAGGCCGGCCTGGGCTACATAGTGAATTGAACTGCATGGCAAGAACCCATCGCAAAAGAAAAAACCAAGTGGACTTTGAAATTTGGTCTATTGATGTCCACTAATGAACAGAAACTTCTAGAAAGATTTTTTTTTTAAAGTTTTAATTGCTTCTTTTAAAAGACAGTACAGAGAGAAAGGAAAGGAAGAAGAGGACCGGAAACCACAGCTGCTGTGGTTGCTGTTTGCCGTGGTCTAGGGAGGAAGAAGTTGATGCCCAGAATAACGGCCGCTGTCTGCCTTCCAGATCCTGGAACTCACGCGGTACTATGGAGAAAAGGTTGTGCACAGTATAAACATTCAGCCAGCAACGGAAACCTGCCCGTTGCTATGGAAGACCCTTATAAGGAACCTCTTAAGAAGTGTATCTTGGGGCTAGGGAGATGGCTCAGTGGAATAAGCACTTCCTCGGCTAACACAAGGGTCTGAGTTCAATCCTTGGTTCCCCCCCCCCAAAAAAAAGTGTATCTTGTGTGGGAAACATGTGGATTATAAGCAAGTACAGCTTTTGTCCCAGTTTATTTCTCCATATACTGGCTGTGTTCATGGGAGGCCTATAACAGGTCTTTGTGGGAAGAAACAGAAAAAATTTCAAAAGCTATTACGAGAGCTCAAATAATGGGGTTTGTGAGAGTTATGTACAAGGATCCTGTGAGAGTTATGTACAAGGATCCTGTGTATCTCAAAGACCCTAAAGTTTGCAACATCAGATGTTGGGAGCAAATTGCATAAAGTTATTACCAGTAAATCCACTTCATCTAAGTGGTTGTATGCCACTACTGAATCATACTAACCTTTGGGTAGAAAAGTGTTTCAAGATTGAAGCTTCCCACACACACCACTGAATGTTCAGAGTAGATCGTGTACTTGAAATGCTGATACTCATTACACTGGATATGCCTGGAATTAGAGTAGCCCTGTATAATTGTAAAAAAAAAAAAAAAAAAAGACAATACAAAAAGCAAAGGGAGAACATGACTAATTGAGGAGAAAAATGTTTTGCATTGATGGCTCTCACCATTCTTCTACTCTCCTCCACCTGCTTTGAATTTGCTAGCCCTTTTTCTCAGTGACTTTCCCACCCAAAAGGTGAAAATGCACAGCTTATAGGAGCTGAGCGTAGAGCTCAGTGGCAGAACATTTGCTTGGCTTAGGGGAGGTGCTGGGTTTCATCTCCAGCACTGCAAAAGAAGCAAACAAAATTGATTCCAGACATTCATAGATCAGAGGGGTTTACTTCTTTAATCACCTTCTGCTTTGGTCAAAATCTTTGACTCAGAAGAGGACTTCAGAGACTCAAGTCCTCTTCACTGCTGATGTTGGGTCTTCAGTTGGTTTCCTGCCTTTGTCCCTCCGTCTTGAAAAACGAAGGCATTTAGGTTTGAAATCTGATTATGGAAAGCGAGCTAGCACACAGCTGCTTAAGATGCTGAGTAGACTGGGCCACCGAGCACCCTGGACTCAGAAAGGTAAATGGCCTAGCAATGAGGGAAATGCCCTGTAAATTAGCAAACGACTTTGAGGAAAGGCAAGTAGTGCTCTCAGAGTACGTGATGATTCGTGACAAGGTCTGGGCACCTGCTGTGGGCTTTGGCTCTTCTGGGATGAGTTAATCGGCAGAGGATTTTTGACACTTGAGCTCCTTTTGCAGGATCTGTCTCAAGGCAGATGGGAACCAATATGTGTACTAGGGGGTGACCTTTCCTGAATTCTGTCAGTGGCTAACTTCGTTTCATGAGAAATTGAAGCATAAATGTTAAGAACATTTACCATGAGGTGAAAGTAAACATCATCAAAGCTTATAAATGAACTTGCCATCATTCTGAAATCTCTTTGCAGAAACTAAACTCTGTACATGGTCACCATTGAAGCTTAGATCATAAATGTCTTCCACGGAAGACATTTCAGTAAGTACGTTTCAGTAAGTGGAAGATGACTGGATCGTGGGGCTGCTATAGGGCAACTGCTGGTAGAGGGTGGCCTGGTTGGGGGTCACTGGGGTGTGAGACCAAGGAGGCTGCATCTCCCTCCCAGCCTCTTCCCTTTGCTCTCTGCCTCCTGAGAGACATGATACGAACAGTTTTTCCTATGCCGGGCCCTGTGTCACCCTGTTCCTGCGCTGGAGCCAGTTGGCTAGGGACTGAAACTGCAAACCAAAATAAACCTTCCCTCCTCTAAGTTGTGAGTGCAGTATACTGGGGCCCCAGGGAAGTAAAGTAATTAATACAGTTGCTAAAATTCAAGACAATGAGGTACGCAATTGTGCAAGTAAGACAAGGAACATAAGTTTCTCTAAGTAAAGTTTATGTGCTTTTAAAGGAAACACAGCAGACCTTTTTATCCTAAAGTAGAATGAGAGGTTTCCAGATGAAAGAGATAACATCTAGATTAAACACTGAACAACAGAAGGAATTTGAAAAGATTGTAACAGTTTTGTGGAAGATGAATCTCATGAAAGGAATTTTATATGTGATCAAGCTGGATAAAACTAAAGGAACCATTTACATTTTTTTTTCTCTAGAGCAGATTAAACTTGGCATTGGTGGCATACTCCTACAATCTGAATATTCTGAGAGGCTGAGGCAGGAGGATTGAAAGGTCAAGGCCAGCCTGGGCAACTCAGTGAGATCCTGTCTCAAAATAAAAAATTTAAAAGGACCCAAGGATGTAGCTCAGTATAAAGGCCCTGGGTTCAATCTTCAATACTGATAAACAAAGACAGAACTAAGATTGTTTTCCTACAATCATATGTAACTATGTATTTGCCTTTTAAATCTTGAATTATCACTCTGATTAAATAAATGATGCTTATTTCACATTGGCCTGTTATCCTCATTTTTTTTGGGGGGGGTTGTCTTTTTGTTTGTTGAGACAAGGTCTCACTCTATACTCCAGACTGGCCTTGAACTTACTATGTAGCCCAGGCTGACACTGAACTCACAGTGATCCTTCTGCCTCAGCCTCCTGAGTGCTGGGATTACAGGCGTGCACCACCATGCCTGGCTTGTTACCTTGTATTGATCAAATGAATTTTTGGGAGGTTGTTTTTGTATGCTGTTTTGAGGGGCTTGTCATTGTTGTGATACTACATATTGAAGCTGGAGGCACCAAACTACATCCCCAGTCCTTTATTTTGAGACAGGGTGTCACTAACTTGCCCAGATTGGCTTCATGTCTTTTAATTCTCTTGCCTCTGCCTCCCAAGTAACTGACATTACAGGCATTTGCACCATATGTGGCTCAAAAAGACAAAAAAAGTGTTTTAAACCTAGAATTAACTTTGGAATTTTCCAGTTAGGCTATTAGAAAGCCTTGAAGGATGGCTCTCTCTCTTCTTGTAAAAAAAGGAACAGATATTAGGGCTGGAGAGATAGCTCAGTAGAATAAGTGCCTACCTGGCAAGCACAGGGTCCTGAGTTCAATCCTTGGTACCGCAAAAACAAACAAACAAACAAAAAGACCCCAGATATTAAACTAACCAGATCTTCTTGATATATTACATTATATAAAAGGCATTGTCAAAATGTAATGTTAAAGTTTCTTTAAGTTATGCCTGTCTGTATGTACTCACATGTGTTTTAGA